>APFE030699468.1:2905-79085 GCA_000404065.3 Pinus taeda | reverse complement strand
ACTTGTTTCAAGGCTCAAATTTGAAGAAAGGTCACTTGTTGGAGGCTAACTCAAGCTCATACTATGATCAGTCTCTTGGAGGCACAATTTTGGAGCTCGGGACAATCACCTCACCTCATACTTCAGTTTGGATTACAGTCTTGTAGATTGTATTTGTTGTGGATGGCCACAACAAATAGTGAACAAAAAGGTTTGGAATACAAAAAACCAGTGGAAGAGTTTCACTTCATCTTGTAGTAGAATAACACCTTGGATTGTAGACTTGGAGCACACATCTGTAACATTGCAGAGGCTCGAAATTTGTGGCATATCTACCTTAGAACATAGGTATATACCTCAGGTATGCAAGCATTTAGGAGTTTGAACTAGTAATATTTGGACTTGAACTTGTGGAGGGCTTCATCTACGGTGTAGACACTTTGGACGTGAAGCTCAAAGAAGGCTTAGTCTAAAGCTCAGACTAGTGATAGGTGTATTGACAAGTCTGCTTAAATTTCAGATTGGTAACCGAAGATCATGCTCAGATTTGTAGAGATTTATAGAGGCATCAAAATGTGTGATCATATACCTTATGGAGGGCTCAGATTTGTGATGGAAGTGCTCTGTCCTATGAGATAGTTCCATCATGTAGGCAACATGAAGGATTGTGTCATGATGTGTTTATAAATTTATTTGGGGAAGTAAGTGACGATCGAAATCCAGAAGTTTGTAATATTACAAAATTTATAATTAAAGGAGGCCCAACTATGAGGTTCCCTTTTTGTTTGTGAAATCTATTTAACATGTGATATTAAGACATGAAATTCCTATGGTAACACCAATTTGATTGGATCTGTGGCCATTGCCAAGTGACAGTGGAAAAATTTTGGACATTTTATGTTGAGCATCATTTGTGACACTTTAGAGAAAAAGTGAAGTGATATTTATCCTTAAAATATCTTGAAGGAGTATTTTTGTACTCTATCCTGTGGCCTTTTGAAAAATATCCTTGAAATCTCCTTGAGCACCATTAAATACATTTTGGAGATAAATTGTAGTAGACACCTCTGAGAATGCTTGAATATCCCTTGAAGTGTGGAGGGAATATCTATTGTGGTCAGTCTTTGGCAGTCCTTTAAAGCAGGCTAGATAACTAGATCTTTGAACAACTTTGTTAAGAAACATATTTGAGATTCGTGGACATCCTTGAAGATCATGATGCATTCTTGAAGTCATCATTAGGTGATATTGGAGAGTTTGTTTGAGTGAAATGAAGAGTTGTGGTGATAATCTCTGAGAAGACAAGGTTGTCATTTATGAAGTAATATGAGGGAGGAATTGTTGAATATAGGCAAGGCTCATTGAATAAGATAATGTGATTCGTGAAGAATCATTAAACCTATATTGATGAATTGAAGTTGAAGGTTGGAGCCATAGAGGTAGAAGCCTCATGGAGACATGGTTGGTGCCTTGGAAGGTAGGGTTGGAGCCCTAGAGGCTATGATTCCTCAGGAGACTAGGTTGTAGACTTAGGAATTTCAAGTGAGTGCTTGGCAAACTGCAGGTGAAAGCCCATAGGCTGAAGATTGGTGTCTTCATTTAGGGTTGGAGCCCTAATTAAAAGTGATATAACTAGTAAAATTAACAATTGAAAATAGATATTGATTCACCCCCTCTCTTAGCATTTCCGACAATCTCATGCTCCACTTCTATCTTGGGAGGAATCCCTTTTGGCTCCTATAATGCTCCCCTCTACGCATGTAGGAACTCATCTAGTTGTTATCTATGTCTTTAGTTCACCAGTCTAGGGATGAATTTTCTATAATTGACTCTTCCATAGACTAGTTTTCTCTTAAAAACACAAAAACCTACTTCTTCCTATAACTAATTAGTTTATTGGCTTGGTTGGAAATTACAAATGAAAATTTAGACTTTCCCTTGTGTGCATTAATGGTGAAGGATTTTTCGTCCTTAATGAGGAGGTATTGGTTATATCATACCATGTAGATTTCATCTGACATGTACACATTGGTACTCTCAAACACAATTCCATATATATCAAGTGAAACTATATCCAATTCTACATTATTAATAAAACCAACATTGATAAATTTGATTTTACACTATTTTGTGATGTTCATTTATGAATTACTATTTACCCACCCCATTGTATATGGGCTTAGATAAGCTCAAACTACCAATCCCAAATTTTTTGCTAACCTAAAATAACATCAACCTATGCCTTCTTGACATATATCTTTATATGGAAGAATTTGTTTTCCTTCTCTTATTTCCAATGGAGGCTACTCAAATTCACCCCCACCTGCACTAATGTGTAGACAATCTTCTCAAACACATGAAAGCTACTTTCCAACTTATTTTTTGAATCTATGGCCATGATACTTTTCTTCTTTCCATCGTTATTTCAACCCTTTAGGAAGCGTTTTGAGTGTGGTTTCCAACACTTCTCCTTTGTGTCAACATCAATTTCATAATGGTTGTAGTGGTTGCTACGATGTTTGTACTAGTGCGTTGTGGTCATTATCCTTTTTTCCTTTTCTGCTTTCCATTTCTTCTATCCTGTTTTGGAAGCTTCTTGGTGTTCCTTATACCTTGAACCACTTCACTACGCTTTCTTATATCCTACATATTCTTGGTACTATGCCTACACACAAGCATCATCCACCATTTCGTGTTTGAGCAACTTAACTTGCTTTCATAGATGGTGGTGTAGACCCCCTAGATACTTGACATGTACATATACGTTATTGGGAGATATACCAAACAATGATTTCAATCCTCTTGATTTATGTCATGCACTCACGTCGTCTCTGCCTAAAGCAATGTCACGAAATCCACTAGTTCTCTACATACTCAATTAGGTAGAATTGGGACTTTATGAATGTTTTGAAATATTACCACTTAGTGAAAAGGGAATACACCTGAAAATTTTGGGTTACCATGTGCCTTTCCCATGAGATCACGGAATGGCCTTCTAATTTCAAATAATTGAAAGAAACTTTATATTCCTCATCTATGTGGTGGTCACTAAAATAAGCTTCTACTGGCTGCAACTAACAATTTTAGTTCAAAGCATCGATATCATAGTGACATGGCTTGATTTTGATGTTAACTTCCATCTAAAATATGGACTCTTAATCGGTCATGCCATTCAAATTGGGATTTTATTTCTCATGTTCATTCTTAAGCTTCTTTTCAGGTTCTTCTTGAACCCTTTATCTTCCGTTTAATTTGACCTATAAGTTGAAATGTCTATCTTCTTAGATTTCAAGCTTGTTTGATAGAGCTAGCATAAAATAATTGATATTATGGTTGATAGAAGTACAACTTTCTCTTTTAGCCATGTGAATCTATCCTTTGTTGGATAATGAGGGTTATAAAAGCTAGATTCACCAACAATGGATGGGGTTTAATGATTTTATTCTTATACTTATTTGATCCCTTGCAATTCCCTACAATATACCCGATGAAATCTACCATAATACAAATATGATATGTAAATTTCCATGGATATTCCATTGGATAGCTCGCTACAACAAACCTAATACTAACATAATAAAATTTAATTTAATTAACATATATGAGTTAAGTTTTCTTACATGTTATAGAATTTTTGACTAACTCTTTGCCACTTATATCTATCTATCTATCTATCTATATATATATATATATATATATATATAATGAATGTAGAAACTAGAGAATAAATAGAATCATCACTCACAAACCATCATAACATTAATATATGACTTGGGTAACTCCTTTTGGAGGAAATATACATTAAAGTTGAGAGAGATCTACTCTCTCTTTCTCTCAATGGAATTGGTGCAAATACAAAGGAGTGAGATATGTGGCTTGTGAGTGGCTATAGAACACAAACACTCTCTATTATATGCTTTCTCTATCCATTCTTAGCTACTCTATTCTACTATGGAACACAATTTATTGTAATAGAATCTAACCCCTTTTCCTCCTAGTGGCTTGGTTATAATCTAGCCCAACAATTAGCTACGAGTTAAATTTCACTCATGTTTGACCCTCAATATGAGTTACAATTGATGCTTCACATGTTTTCTTCATTGTTTCCACATGGCTAGTCAAATTTATATGAGTAACAAGGGTTGACATGACATCCTCTCGAAATATGGTGGTCAATCATGATAGTACAACTTGTGGGAGACAATTTTTTCATTTGAACTGTGATTTACATTATTCTTCCGCTATTGGAAAAGTTATTCAAGGGTAGAATCGTGTTAGGGAATACAATGTTTAAGCAGCAATGTTCTACCCCATAAAGAATGGTTAAGGCCTCAAACTAGCAATGGTAGATCTTCAAACCTGATCGTGCAATATGGTTCTCATCACTAAGTCCACTTTTCTGATTCAATTTCTCTAATTTTTCAACCATGATGATGAAAGGAAAACAATATAATAATTCAATCATAATCATAATAAGATTTCATGTTGAAATCTAAATAGAACAATTTTATAAATATATTTATAAGTAAGAAAACTTATTAATTTTTAATAAAGTCACCTAAGAAAAAAGTGGTTTACTAGCCAACGTTTCTAAAAAAAATCATGAAAACCTTGGATTTAAAATATTATAAAAAACATTTAAAAAATAGTTTGAGAAGAGTAGTCACTAAAGCACCTAAAAAGGAGACTTAAAATTTTTTCACAAATGATATTTAGTCTTAGTCGTCCGATAATTTAATAAAGAGTCTTTTGAATAACACTTGTAATAAGTTGAAGATGAAGAAAATTAGGAGCTATAAAATTTGAATGAAAATTTATGGTAATCTATATGTATTGGGTCTACACGTTGATTTAGATATTTCACCATTATGTCATGGTGCAAGTTTATAACCTTTTCATGAAAGAGGAGAAGATAAAGATGATGATTATGGTGTTAATGGGAAGAAACATTACATCTTTCATATATTACTGAACTTTGAAATAAGAATGTTGCAGTGTAAAATAAAAATGTTGCAATGAAGATGAGAAGTTTGAACATAAAAAAATATTTAATTCTATCAGAATACAAAGGCCAAAAAGAAACCATGTGAGTATGAAAAGTGAAGTTGAAATGGAGCAGTAATTCATCTAGTGATGTTTCACTCAATTACGTAAATAGGTACTCATAATTTTCATTTTATGGGACAGTGATGCTATAGCCATCGACCTCACCTTTTAGCGCTTTCTCAAGACACTAAAATCTCTTTGCAGATTCGTGATTAAGCTCTCAATAAAACCTTTACCATTCAGTCTGCAGACTTCCAAATCAATGCATTGCACCTTTACGTTCCAATCTGCAGCAATGAAATCAATGAACGACATCTATGAGAGGTGCAGCATACGTCGGTGGGCCGAAAAAATCTGAACTGTCAAATACTTTTGCATGAAGGAGCACATAACATTGTGGAAGACCTCCTTCAAGGGAATGACGTCTTTGCGATTAGAGTCGTTAGATAAGCGTGCATCTAAGGGCTGAATTTTTTGGCATTGTCTTGTTGTTGGAATCTCTACTCTCAAGTCATGGGAGGAAGATTGATTGTCCTGCGCGTGATGATTTGTGGAGGATTAAGCTAAGATACCCTTCTTCTATCAATTTTACTTAATTTTATTAATCATGGTAGATAGGGCTCAGACGCACTCACTACATTTCTAAGCATAAGAAAGGTTTGAAATTGGAAGAAAAATAAGGAATATTTAGGTTGGAGGGGAAGGGTTGTTATCAGGGGTTAAATTTGACGGGTGACCCTACCTGTCAAGGAATGTTTTTATGACGTTTTTATTTTTACACTACCCATCATATGACTTTTAAAATTTATTTGTACAAGTTTTATCTAATTTCAAATTGTACAATAAAAGAACAATAGTTGTGAGATAATTTTCAAACCAAAAACATAACGTGCATGATTTCTTCATTGAATACAACGACTGTTTTGGTGGCTCGCCCAACAACCGACTTTGCAGACAAGAAGTTGTGTTCAACCTCATTTCGGACAAAATCCAACAGTCTAATGCTATTTACTGCAGAAACCGTTGTTGAAAGTCCAGTCCAATTTTTTACAGCAAATACAAAACAAAGCTCAATTTTTTACATAACCCACTACCCAGAATTCAGCTGGTTTAATATCCCACTAAAGAAAAACGGATTCAATGCATCAAGCTCTACTGAAATTTCAAACATATAAAAGTCTAGTCCAATTTTTTACAACAAATACAAAACAAAGCTCAATTTTTTACATAACCCACTACTCAAGAAATTACAAGAAATTACGAGCTATAACAGTGTAGTTTTTATTTATACAGAGAGGGAGGGATTTCAAAAACCTGGCAACGCAATCTCTCGCGCGTTAGTAGATCCAGAGTAAAGATGGATCTATTCTGGTTTAATTCCCCCATTTAAATAGGCTACATTCCAAGTGAATACCATGTGCCATTTTGGTGAATACCATGGGTCAATACCATGTGCCATTTTTATTTTTATTAATACTAATATTAGGGTTAATAATGTTTTTTTGCATGGTATTAAAAAAAAATAAAAAAAAATAAAAAATTTGTTTACCATAACTCTCGCTTATTTATATTTTTATTAATTTACCATACCTCTTTCACAAATATGGTATTTGGCCCATAGGATTCACTGACATAAAACCTCTTTCTTGAGCCTTCATAAATAGAATGAGGGTTATGGACTAAATATAAGAAGAGGTTTTATTTATTTACCATGCATCTAGTTTATTTATATTTTTATTTATTTACCATACTTTTGAGTAAGTATAAAAAGGCGTTTTATTTATTTACCATACCTCCACTTTACTTATATTTTTATTTGTTTACAACCTGCAAAGTATATAAGGTGACTTATGGAGTAAATATAAAAAATGCTTTATTTATTTACCATACCTCTCATATATTTATATTTTTATTACTTTACCATACCTCTTTTATAAATATGGTATTTGGGCCTTTGGCCCATAGGATTTACTTAAATAAAACCTATTCCTGAAAATGGGCGAATGGAGGGTTGTAACTCCTAATTTCAAGGGCTAAATTTACCTTTTTTACCCTCTCCCTTAAAATAAGGTGGGCTATTTAAGGTGATTTGTAAAAATGTACTATGATACAAAATATTCGCTCACTAAAAATTTAAAACCCCTTAATTTCGCCAAAGGGTGAGCATTCGCCCCTAAAATCACCCCTATTTTTGTGAATTCAATGGAGTGCGTATGACTGCAAGTTGCCCTGGCCGGAGTCTGGACTTTGGAGCTTGTGGAGATTATAAATTTATAACGTTACACTGTTCACACCATATTAAATATATATAAAAAAAATTATAATTTCTTTTTTAAGGAATTTAGACTTCTGTGATCCATAGCATTTGTTTAGAAACTTATTGGCGAAATCACATAATTGATCATTTGTCGACGCGTTTCGAACCAACTAGTGTGGTTCATCGTCAGGACAAGGTGAAGAAACAGATCCAGTTTAGCGTGTTAAATAGTCTAAGCAGAGAGTCCAACGA
Organism: Pinus taeda; assembly: GCA_000404065.3. NCBI lineage: Eukaryota > Viridiplantae > Streptophyta > Pinopsida > Pinales > Pinaceae > Pinus > Pinus taeda. The sequence goes on along the minus strand of APFE030699468.1, from coordinate 71,551 downwards.
CTAAAAAGACTAACGGCTATTTTTAAACATAAGAACCCCAGTCAAACCTCCTTTGACTAAAATAATGTAATATTCTTTATAATTATTATTATATTTACGCAGTTCAGTAAACTGGGTAAAAAATAAAACAGAATAGTGGTTAGATATTAAAATTAATTATTTATTTATCTCCAATTATTAATAAATATATAAGTTATTAATATTCTTCAATACCTAATATAATACTATATTTATTTGTTAAGTAATAAATTCATTTATATAAATTATGTAGAAAATAATTAGATCCATGGTCTCAGTTACCAATTAAACCCACTTATTATTAAAATAAGTACTATATAGTATATATATATATATACCCATCTAATTATATAAGTAGTATTATAATATATTATTATATATACCCATCTGATATATATATATATATCTGTATATATAATTATATAGTATAATATATTAATATATATATATATTATATATATATATATATTACATACTTAACATTCTAATAATATTTTGTTTAATCTTCAAAAATATATAATATATAGATATATATATATAATATAAACCATATAATAATATCTATCTAATTAATATTAATAGTATTTTTCAATACCTAACATTCCAATAACATTATTATTTAAAGTTGGATAAATTAATATACATATTTAGAATTTTTATATCTTACTTTATTTATTAAGGTTAGTTTAAATTAACTAAGAATTAAATTAATTAAATGAATAAATGGAAAATTAATATTGAATAGTTACGAAAATGCATATTTTAATTCATTCATTAATTATAAATATATCTTTAAACATAGCATTAGGTTGTTAAAATCTCAGGCTAATCGAAAGCTAAATAAATACCTTCCATTTTAAGGAAAGATCAATTACTAATAATCATTTGCTTACAAATAAAATATATTATGCTAAATATTCATAAGTTGCCAGCAATAAATAATCTCCGACTATATAGGGAAATAGAGGGGATTAAGCCATAAGGACAAAAATTAAAAGAAGAACAAATCAAATCAAGAATAAAGTAAAAAAATAATCAACAAACCCAAAGGAAAACCACTCTTAAGGAAAGGAAACAAGAAACATAGAGACCTAACCAAGAAGGGATTGCGGAGGTTAGGAAGACAGGGCTGGGACCCAACAGCTGTTGATCTTCCAGCCATCATCCCTATTAAGATTATTCGGCCTTTTTTCAATCTCCAGGGCCTCCCTAAACCTGCGATGGTGAAACTGAGCAACTCTAGCAATGACTTGAGCCTCTTCGATACATACATGATGCATCATCTTCTTGGCATGTTCCGCTAGGGCAGAGGATTTCGTCCTACCATGCCTCAAGTCAGCTGAATGCTCACTAATCCTTTGATTGATAGAGCGACCCGTCTCACCAATATATGGAATCCCACAAGAACAAGGGATGACATAGACACCCTTCATGTCTTTAGGGTCAATAGGATCTTTTACAGATCTGAGGGAGCTACGGATAGTATTAAGAGGTCTAAAAGTTGCGGGCACATGAAACTTTCTCAGAATCCTCGCAATGCTATCCATGGTCCCCTGGATATAAGGAAGGTTAACTCCCATGACCCGATCACTAGGATCCCTACGAATTAACGGCTCCTTCTTAGCCTTGAGGAAGGCCTTTTGACCCAGGTGTCTATCGTAACCATTTTTCACAAAGACATCTATCAGATGGGCCTTCTCCTTTTCCAAGCTCTCTTCATCAGAGATTCTAACAGCACGGGTGGCAAGTGTGCTTAGAACACCTAACTTTTGAGCTGGGAAATGATGGGAAGAAGCATGCAAGTATTGCTCCGTACGCGTCTTCTTCCTAAACACTTGATGAGAAAATGAACCATACGCTTTCTTAGAGATGAGAACATCCAAGAACAGAAGACAACCATTGTCTTCTTTTTCCATCGTGAATTTTATGGCGGCGGACTGGTTATTAAGATGATTGAAGAAATGATCCAGCTTCATCAGGACCATGAGACCAGACAACACCAGTGTCATCAACGAATCTTTTCCAAAGCTTCGGAAGGAGACGAGAAGAGGCCAAAGCCCTAGACTCAAAATCCTCCATTAAGAGATTGGCGACTACCGGGGACAAGGGGGAGCCCATGGCAACCCCACAAGTCTGCTCATAGAATTCTCCTTCGAAGCTGAAAAAGGTGGAGGTAAGGCAAAGCTCAACCAATTTCACCGTATCATGGTCGGTGAGCTTATAAATCACCTCCATGGCATCATTGATAGGAATACAGGTGTAAAGAGAGACCACGTCGAAACTTACCATAATGTCCTCGGGCTCCAGCTTAACCCTTTTAAGATCCTCAATAAAGGAAGCCGAGTCTTTGACGAAGGACTCAGTATGACCAACCAAGGGCCTCAATTTAGCGGCAAGGAACTTGGCTAGGAGGTAAGTCGGATAACCTATGGTTTTGACAATGGGTCTCAAGGGGACCCCTTCCTTATGGACCTTTGGAAGGCCATAAATCCTAGGAGCAATGGGGTTTCCCTCAATAAGCTTCTGGGATAGAGGAATAGTGGAATTGCAAGATTTTATTGCAAGAGCGACTGCTCTGGAAACCTTCTTAAGGGGATTCTTTGAAAGCTTCTTGTAACTCCCACTATTACAGAGATGATCGAGCATCTTATTTCTGTAATCGCTTCTATCCATAATGACGGCAGCCCCACCTTTATCAGCTTTCAAGACCACGATTTCACTATTCTTGTTCAAGGCCTTCAAGGCCTCAAACTCAGTCTTGCTGATATTGCTACGGGGAGGCTTAGCTCTCCTAAGGGCCACGACACAATCTTGCCTAATTGTGTCTTTAATCTTATCTAGAAGGTTCTTAATGCCAAATTCTACATCAAAAATGATGTCATCAACCAGGATTTTCCTGGGTGCTAAGGCAAAGTTAAGACCCTTACCTAAGAGACTAAAAACTGCAGGCGGAAAGGAAAAACTAGACATATTTAATACCTTATTTCCCTGACTCGAAACCCTCTCAGAACTACCCTTAATTCCAAAACTACCAATACGACTACTATTCCCATTTACAGCTTCATTATTACGACCCTCTATATTATTCTTAAAATTATTAAATTTATAACTATTATTATCAGTAACCAAACCATAATCCTCTTTATTACTTTTATCATAATAGTGCCTTAGGCAATCTTCATTAATATTTTTATCAAGTCTTTCCCCAATAATACCCTCGCCCTTACCTTTACCTTTAATATCATAACCCTCTTTATTTTTACTCTCAAAATAGTTAGTAATATAATTCTTATTAATATTATTAACACCACCCTCTACGTTAATGGTATCGTCCCCACCATTCATACCATCGTCCTGACCATTATTAATATTATTATAATCCTTTTTATTATTGTTATCACAATAGTTAATACGGTAATTTTTATTAATGTTATCAACATCACTAACTACGTTAATACTAACGCTCCCAACATTCAAATTAAAAACACACGATCGAACTGAATTATAACTACCAGCATTATCAATCAACTCACCAACACAGCCACCTACCGCGGCGCTCTCAACAGGTAACTGACCTCCATCCTTCGCAACCTGCTCTTGGAAACCCGACAGCCGAATAACACGCGCCAATGGCTTATTGAAATTGTCCAAATTGGAGCCAACAAGGGCTGATAAGTCCGGAGATTTCACACCTTTGTGTAACCGATCGGTATCACCACCGACCTGTCTCTTCCTTCCAGACGAACCACCAACTACGACAACGGAAACAATGGCCCGAGAACTCTAAGGCTCGACCAGAGATTGCTTGACCAAATCCGCAGACATACCATCTGATTCTTCAACTATACTTGCCGGGTCCCTCTGATCATCCGCGTTAAGAACTTGGGAAAGTGAGATCTGACCTTTTGCAAACCCTCGGGACTATCCAACCTCGGTATAATCAGCAGCGTTCTGCCCATACTCAACATCATCTTGCGGAGGCCGACAACCATTGTTGAATGAGGCGTGAGTGAAAGGGCTAGCATGCAGACTCGCCACGACATTGTCCACATTAGAAATGCCCTTCAATCAATCAAAGCCGGAGGTGGGCGGATCAGGACATCCCGCATGCGAGCTGCTCAGAACCCAAGACCTCAGGGAGGAGACCTGATTAACAGAGATCCAACTTCTTGAACCCTTATCGGAAGAACGACCTGAGTCCAGATCAGAGCAACCAGCCAGTTTATTAAACTTGGCAGACTGCCTCATCTTCAGCAATTCTTCGAGCCTCATGGACTTCAATGCTGAACATGCATCAATTCTGGACCAGAGAGAGGCCGAGAAATTATTCGACAGCTCCAGATGAGCAGCCAAAAGAAGCCTGGACAGATGATCCAAAACCTTCCTTACCCTGCAAATCTCAGATTTGACCAACCCTAAGCTAGCCTTCTGAAAAACACACTGATTCCTAGGTACATTTAGGCTATGCTTAATCCTGGCAAAACTAGGAATAACCGAAGAGTCTCTGCATCGCTTAAGAAATACTAGATCAGACTTCAACTTTGTGACCTGCATGCGTGTCCGCTCGAAACGATGAACCTTTCTAGCAGTGGCTTCTCCGTGCAGGGAAATTATTAAGGAATTTAGACTTCTGTGATCCATAGCATTTGTTTAGAAAATTTTTGGTGAAATGACATAATTGATCATTTGTCGACGCGTCCCGAACCAACTAGTGTGGTTCATCATCAGGACAAGGTGAAGAAACAGATCCAGTTTAGCGTGTTAAATAGTCTAAGCAGAGACTCCAACGGCTAAAAAGACTAACGACTATTTTTCAACTTAAGAACCCCAATCAAACCTCCCTTAACTAAAATAATATAATATTCTTTATAATTATTATTATATTTACGCAGTTCAGTAAACTGGATAAAAAATAAAACAGAACAGTGGTTAGATATTAAAATTAATCTATTTAATTATTCAAATTATTAAGAAATATATATATTATTAATATTTTCCAATACCTAATATAATACTATATTTAATGTTAAGTAATTAAATTATTTATATAAATTATTAGATTAGATAAAAAGTAAATTAGATCCATGGTTAGTTACCAAACTAAACCATTTAATTATTTAAAAATATTAATATATATATATATATATAATATATATATATATATATATATAATTTTACCAATACTTAACCATTCTAATAATATTTTGTTTAATGTTCATATAATATATATATATTTATATAACCATATAATAAATATATCCATCTAAATATATTAATAGTATTTTTCAATACCTAACATTCCAATAACATTTTATTTAATGTTTGGATAAAATAATATACATATTTAGAAAATTTTTATATCTTACTTTATTTATTAAGGTTAGTTTAAATTAACTTAGAATTAAATACAAATTAATTAAATGAATAAATGGGAAATTAGTATTGAATAGTTACGAAAATGCATATTTTAATTCATTCATTCATTATAAATATACTTTAAACATAGCATTAGGTTGTTAAAATCTCAGGCTAATTGAAAGCTAAATAAATACCTTCCATTTTAAGGAAAGATCAATTACTAATAATCATTTGCTTACAAATAAAATATATTATGCTAAATACTCATAAGTTGCCAACAATAAATAATCTCCGACTATATAGGGAAATAGAGGGGATTAAACCATAAGGACGAAAAATAAAAGAAGAAAAAATCAAATCAAGAGTAAAGTAAGAAAATAATCAACAAACCCAAAGGAAAACCACTCTTAAGGAAAGGAAACAAGAAACACAGAGACCTAACCAAGAAGGGACTGTGGAGGTTAGGAAGACAAGGCTGGGACCCAACAGCTGCTGATCTTCTAGCCATCATCCCTATTAAGATTATTCAGCCTTTTTTCAATCTCCAGGGCCATCCCTATTATATTTACCCAGTTTACTGAACTGCGTAAATATAATAGTAATTATAAAGAATATTATATTATTTTAGTTAAAGGAGGTTTGACTGGGGTTCTTAAGTTGAAAAATAGTCGTTAGTCTTTTTAGCCATTGGAGTCTCTGCTTAGACTATTTAACACGCTAAACTGGATCTGTTTCTTCACCTTGTCCTGACGATGAACCACACTAGTTGGTTCGAAACGCGTCGACAAATGATCAATTATGTGATTTCGCCAAAAAGTTTCTAAACATTTTTTTTTTTTAACTTTTAATTTTTTAACATGCCCGTCAATATGACGTTTTTGAAAATGAATGGCAAGTTGAGCATGATGTGGAGGTTTTAGATTAAAAGGTATTTTACGGGTAAAAATGCAAAATACGGGCATACAAGCGCCAAATTTAACCCCTAGTTGTTATCCTGGGAGGTTCCCTTGCGAGGCACGTGAGGATGATAAAAAGATAAAAGAAACGAAAAATAAATGATGGGAAGATGAGTAATGAATAATAAAGAATATGGAAATTAATCATTATTTAATTTAAATTATTTCAATTAGAATTAATATAAAAATTAAATAATAATGAAAATAATACAATTAATTTATTTATAAGTTATAATATAACTTATAGGTTTACACAATAATAAATAAATAATATTTTATTTTTATTATAAGGTGTTTTTATTTTATTTTATTAAAATAAATTATAGCATTTTATATGATTCATAAATATAGAAATATATAGTTATGAATATATTATAATAAAAATAATTAATTTATAATTATGGTCCAGATTATTAAGTTTGTTGACGAATTTTTTTGTTTATGGTAAAAGGGATTCATTTGAGGGTAGACATTTGACCATTAAAATCTAGAAGTATACATACCAATACCTCTTTTTAGGTTTTAGGAGGAAAACGCATACTCTTAACCATTAAACACATGAAACTACTATAGATAAATTTATAACAAGATAAAAAATATCAAATTTAATATTTATAACTTAATTTTAATTAAAAAAATTGTATAAAAATATAAAAAAATAAATTTTGTTATTAAATATTTGACTTTACAACTGTTTATGTATATATAAAATTGACATTAAATGTTTTTTAATAAAAATATTATTAAATATAATAATTATGAAAGTGATAATATATTTTTAAATAAAATAATTTATTAATTAAATGGATTTTATAAAGTATGACACTTTATTTAATACATGAATGATATTAGCACTAAAAATATGTTTGTATATGTATATGTGTGTTTGAAGTGTTCAAAGCCAGATGGTTAGAGTATGTATGCCTCTGTAGACTTAGAAGTCAAATCCCAACCCATAGAGTATGTATGTCTTTGTAGACTTAGAAGTTAAATCCCCACACATAAGTGGCTCCCATGTCCCACAAACGAGAGATCTCATACACCAATTTGGTGTTTGACTTGGCCATGCCCTTAAAAATAGATAATAATAATAATATTAATATTAATACTAATACTAATAATAATAATATATTTGAAACCGAGATTAAATATTTTTTATAAAATATGTTAATAAATATAATAATTATGAAAATAACAATAATTTTTAAAATAAATTAATTTATTAATTAAACAAATTTTATAAAATGTTATTTTATATGATATTAAAATAATATTAACCATATTTCTTTATAAAAAATAATAAAAAGAAAGAAATAATATATTAAAAAAAAACAAGTTAATTGCTAATAAATTACTTAAAATTTAAAAGTATATTATGACATAGTAGTATCTTATATCATTAAACGTATATTATATATAAATTTTAGTCTACTATCTTAATTTTTAAGTTATATATTTTTATAACAAATAATTATTTTTAAAATATAATTGTTTTTATACTTTTATTTCTTTAATTTTGATTTTTTTTATATGTTTCGAAATAATCTTTATAGTGAATTTATATTACCAAACTAAATCCCATACCTGGTTTGTTGTTTAATTGAATTCCAACCAGATTGCATTATTTTAGCTCTATATTCTTTATATTCACAACGTTTTTACACTTATAATTAGTCCCATTTGCCTTTTCATTGATTGCGCGTTATATTTTCAGTGCTTTTATACTTATAATTAGTCCCATTTGCTTTTTCATTGAGTCGGTTAAGGATTATCTCCAACAACTCCATTTCGGCTAAGTGTTTACTCGACATACTTTGCAAAGGCAGGATTTTTTTAAATATCTTTATGGTAATTATATAAATTAAATCGCCAATTAAAAACATAGATATAAAAAAAAATATTTATATTAAAATAAATTCTATGTTATAAATATTAAAAGAAATATTGAACTATAATATTTTTTTCCAATTTCAAAATATACTTAAATCTAAATAAATATATAGGATAGTTGTCCTAGACAAGTATACTTTTATAAGTACATCTGATTTATAATGTCATTGAGATTGATTTGCTTTTGTTATTTTTCTTATTTCTTCTTAAAAAAACTTTGTATCACTTATCCTTTTCCTTTATTTTGTATCATCAACCTTCCTCTTTCCATTCCACACCTTTGAAATTTATGGCTATAGTTAATGTTTGACCTATATGGTTCATGCTGTTATATGTTTAATTAGATGGTATCCAATACCATTGTCATCATTTCTTCTACAATTTGATGCACTTTAGCTACGATTGCCAACCACTACATTTCTCGCTTACTGAGATTATCCATCTTAAATTTCTTCTTCCCATTAGTGCTTACTTTCCCACCCTTCATCCCATTTAAGTAAAACATATTTTTGTCTCAACAAACTCTAGCAATGCTCATTACTCAAGCTTATCCTCATTTATCCCTATGTTTATTCCAAAAAATCTTTTACATTAATAATATTAAATTTGATATTATCCTTTTTCATCTCCACTTTCCTTATCCTCCCTATTGCAACTGCTATATCTTTTATATTTTTGGTTTTGTCCACTTTCCTTCCTTTTCACTACACATAACACTTAATCACGTAAAAACTAACACGGATCAAATATTCCTATCTACAAATATTCCATTATTGAGTGTCGTTTCTCTAAAAAATACATGATCAAAAGACCATTTTAATTTACTAGAAAATATTGTACTCTAACACAACTTACTATTACAATATATATCCCTTGTGATTCAACTTTTACATAGTGAGTTTGTTGTACGAACTCTTTTACCTCATTTTTTTCATGCAATCTTGTAGTTTAGAACTTTATTTTTTCATTTTGACTAAGGAAATATGCATTCTTCATCATTTTTTCCAGCACAACACTTTTATAATCAACATTCTCTACAACCACATTCAATATAATTTCGTGTTCTTTCTTCATTTATTATATACACTCATACATTATATATTATTTTCATCTACACCTTCTATTTGAGGATATTTCAACTTAAAAATGGGTCTCTAAATAAAAAATTTACTCTCAAAATCAACATAAAAAACCAATCATATTCAAGATGATGATTTCATGCCTAGGGGTAAATATCTTTCGAGAGACATGAAGGAAACTACTACTTTAATTGTATTCTCATCTTAACGACTTACAAGTTTACCAAAATTTCAGGTGTAGTTTGATATTGGATGCAAAATCAAATTTTATATCCAATTAGTATATATTTACATACTTTTGAGTAGACCCACACTAAAAAGAATTAAAAAGGCATAAATGCATTTCTGTCTTTATAATTTGTATGGGATGTTAGTGATATGCCTCACCTTATTTCTAAAAACACATTTTTGTTATGTATTTTTTATTTATTTTTCATTGTGGGTTTACACAAAAGTATGTAAAGTGGTTATTTATCTAAATAAAGAATATAATTCCACATCCAAAAGGTTCCTAAATATACATGTCAAGAGATAAGTCTAAAATAAAATAAAATAAGTTTTCTTTATTTTTGTTTAGAAATTCATGAATGAGGTTTTATTATTTAAAAAAAAAAAAATTATTTTATTTTATTTAGGAGGCTTATTTTAGGCTTCAAAATTCCCCAAATTTAATTTATATTGTCAATATTCTATGTTTGTTCTAATTATTACATTTTCTCTACAATTATTTTCCTTCGAATGGGTAGCTTCAATATTTTCACAAATTACATGATATGTTACTCACTATATAGTATTGAATGAACTCTTGGTCATTATAAAATCCTTTAAATTATTTCTCTATACATGTATTCTTTCGCTTAAATTTCTCTTATATTTCACTTAGTTTGATAGAATAGCTATAATTTAATATCTTACCTCTTAATTCAATGACCATGTTCTCTTAATTCTCGAGCCCATCATTGTCTCCTCATTTTTTTTTGTTCCTCTTCAACCAATGCATCTAATTATATGAATGCCCCACCAATATTTCACATAAATTTTCATTTTCTTGGGTTATTTAACCTCATTATTCTCAAAAGAACCATGCATATTTTCAAATCGACTTCATCAAGTCCTCTAGCTTTGAAATTCCATAAAAATATAATGTCCACATCCTCAATTATTGCATCTTCAGATCCCCATTTACTTTCAATCACTTTTTGTTGTGACCATAACCATTTAGAATATTCCCAATAAATTTGTTATTCTTTTTTAAATTTTTTCTTCTACTACAACATCTTTATAAATTTCTTTTATATAGTCATCAACACATAATAATTTAAAAATTTTAGTGCACTTCCAATAGCGTGACATTTTCTCTCAAAACATTGACCCACTCCCACCATTACAGACATGCTTCAATCATTTGTTAAAGTACCTCTAAATTACAAGTATGCTTCACTTATTTGTTAACATACCTCCATTTATTATCATGCCATTGTTGTAGTCATTTACACTTCTCTTCGTTCCATATAAATATTGTTTCATAAAATTTCCTCTCTTCTCTCTATATAATTCTATTAAATCCATTCCTTACCCACTAAAACTACTCCAATTAATCATAATAATATTTATTTTGATATCACTTAATGTATTAATATCTCGATAGAGATTATCTTATTTTAGGTTGCATGGAAATTGCATTATTTTATTTTTCACAGATCAGTAAAATATCATTAAGCCAAGACACTCATTCTACAACCCAGTGTGAAAACGATGTGTAAGTATATCTATTCTCAACTTAGAGTTGACACTTGTGCCTCTTCAAATTAAAATTAAAATAAAATATTACTTCAATAGAAAAGAATAATAAAAAAAAAAAAATGCCGTACATGTTGTAACATCCCCTAGTAACCTCACAGGAAAATGCATGGAGTTACGAAATTTTTTTGTCGTTTACTAATGTGTAAATTTCTATATTACCTCAATGATAATTATAATAACCATCATCATTACATAGATAAATATTTAGTAAAAGAATACTGAGTTACACAACCATTAACTGTCATTATTGTAGCATATTCACTTAAATTTCCTGCTATTATATAACTATGCACTGATTTCATGATTCTTTTAACTTAGTTATTAAAATTAAATTCTTGATAATATAAATACCACACCATGAAAGGAAGTAAGATAATAAAAATGGCACAGTGAACAATCACATCATTAGACATTTATATACCCTCGAAAACCCATAAGGTGAAAAATAGCAAACGTTTAATTTTATTATTAAACGCTCATGAGGGTGTTCACCCCGGACTTAATGGTTATAAGGGATTCCATACCTTGACCATTGTAGTAAAATATTACACATAAAAATCATATTAGATGCAACATAATTAGCTATAAGCTATTACAATTGTCATGATATCATTTACCCACAAATCCTCATTGTCTATGTTCTTATGGTTTGTTTGTTTCTATTAATAGATCATCCTGTAGTTGGAATTCATCAGTATGCATTGACTAACGAATATTTATACACCATAATGTTAAATATGAACTATCATTTGCACAAGTCACCATACTTTTTCGGGGAAAAAAATCTCCATCCTTTCTTACCATTTTTGTCATCAACAACCTTGATATCATGATTAGATAAAACATAAAGTATTAATTAACAAATAATTAATCTTTATTAATAGCACTTCAACATCTATTTGTGTGCATGGATAAAACATAAATAGAATGTCATTAAATGCCTTCTTTAACATCATTGCACATGCATTAATAACAAAAAAATCATTATCAAGCATCATCTTTCCATCAAAACTCTAACAAAATCTTGCATGCACTTTCATATTATTTCCAAAGGAAAGCTAACATACTACATATTATTGTTGTGCATGTAAATGCATAACAAGCTTTCAGGAGAACTAGTCCAACAGGAAATTTTCTTTGTTCCTACTATTATGTTACCTTTTCCAAAGGGATTGACACAACAGATTATATAATTATGCATGTGAATGCATGCTCTCTTCCAAAAACATATTTTCCACAAGAGAGCTATTAACAATGGCTATTATGCACAAAAAAGCAAGTTGTATCTCAAAAAAAGTTAACGTAATAGTTATAATTTATTCCATGCAACTACTTGTCCTTCCAATAGAAATTGGTGTCATAGATTTTTCTTCTTGCATGTGAAACACATATTTCTATCCAAAGGAATATAACTACATCCTCCATGGAAAAGACCCATTTCCTTTCCAATGGATCAAACACATAACATTTATTATTCCGTACATGCAAAGAGACATTTTCTTCTTAGCAAATTATATAGCCCACTAGGTATACATAATCTTCTCCGAAAAGAAAACAAGTACCATAACCATTTCCTCTAGGTGTGAAAATGCATATTATTTTTCCCAAAAGAAGGCTAACAAAATCAATATCATGTGATTCCACCTTCCTTTTCTCCAGAAATATAATACTAGAACTCTAGTTTTCCATGCATGAAATTGTATATTTTTCTCTAAATAATATTTCAAAGGAATCTTAACACAATAAAGCATGTGATTACCAATTTTCCTCTCTGAGAATCTAATTCAATAATGCGTAGAAGGACATGTTTTTCTCTTTTCTTCATTTTCAAGAGTTCTAACACAAAAATTACTTCCATACATACAAATATATATATCTATATCTATATTCCAAGGAATTTAACACACTACTTATTCTTTTTCCAAAAGTTAGCTAACTCACTCGCTGTTATGCATAGAATATAAAACCTTTTCCTACCATTTAACGCATTGGAAAAATTTGTAATAATTCCTCAAGAAATGGCATGAATAACAAACACTTCTCAAATAACACAGCAAATTGACTCTTATGCAAAGGTTTTATCTGAACTCTTCCTCAAAAAAGTTACTTATCTCTTTCTGCACGACTCAAGCTTCCCATGCATGTAAAATCACATATTCATTTCTAGTAGATCCAATATACAAGATATTTTTTTTGCTAAAGCAAGAACGGTCCTCCAATTATCTTAGGAAAAAGAATAATTTACATAGGTTACATCAAACACACAGAGGCGCAGACTCCCACAAAGGGAGAGAGAAAATACTCAAAGTGCTCATACATCCCTCCAAAAAACAAACAGAAACAATGACAAGACATCCCTAGAACCGAAAGTGGGCAAGTGGAATCAAAGTTTGCTTCCCAAACCCACCATTGATTTGACTCCGAACAAACTGGCAGTCAAAAATCAACCCATGCAGAGGTGAAGCTACACGATTGATGTTGACCGTCGCGCAGCTTAAGAGCCCGTTTTTTAGTGCACGAAGAAGGCGGCTTGCTTTTTCGTTCCTTCGCCGCCTGGTGCTTCCTGAGTGGAACCGATGGCTTTTCATAGAAACCACCTTTGGTTTGGATGGTGCCAGATGAAGGTGGTAAACAATTAGTGGTTTTATCCTTATAGGCCCACCAACTAGCATGCCAAATGCTGGCTATTGATCTTCCTCCTCCGGATCTAATGGCCACAAAACCAATCAGACCGCACATCCACTTGCTGCTTACCCAACGGTGAAGGTGGTTATCCCTGTTCATCCCCTTTCCCACACCAATAGCTGAATGACATCTCTTGTCATTTGAGGACATCTCGAGCAGTGTTTGCCCTCGGTAACTTCTTCCTATGGCCTTCCCCGTATTGCATGAGGAAGACATAGCTGGAAGGCTATCCTCTTGCCTGGAATTCATTATGAGTTGAGTTTGTGCACAAGTAATCCCTTCCCCTGTGCATAGAAATCTACTATCTCAATTTCTACCTTTGTTTCTAGAAGCACCCTCAGAGAACCATCCATGCCTTTCCTCTGATAAACTGCCTGAGGTGAACTTATTCATCGTTGACATGAAGGAAGATTCTGATACTATTTCCTGTCACTGAGGGCCCAAGAAGAGAATTCCTCCTTCATCCTGTTGTCCGTTACCTCCTCCCACTTACAACATAATTTGATATGCTTATTTCTAACTCCCTCATTGGCAAGCCAATGTGCCACTTTGTTGGCTTCCCTGCTAACATGCACCAACCTAAGAGTTCTCAAAACTCTTAGATGTGATTGGATTCTTTGGTAGACTCGCAGAGGCCACCAGTGTCATGAGATTTTCTCAGGAGCAGCACCAGGGTTGATCCTCTTCAACGAATTAATGACTAATTCCGATTCGGCCTCTATGATGACATTGTGAATGTTGTACTTGAGCAATATTTCCAAGCCCAATTCCATCGCCATGAGCTTAGCCATATTGTTGGTTGCTTTTCCTAGATAACTATGGAAGAGGACCTGTATATTTCCTTCCTCATCCCTCATGACCCCTCCATAACCTGCTTCTCCCAGATTTCCCTTTGAAGCCCCATCGATGTTAAATTTTAAAAAACCATGAGGAGGGGATTGCCAGAAAGCCCTATTTGTTGAGTTCCTCTTATTGATATACTTAGAACAGTGAGGGAGATGAACCTTGGGCTCTAACTTTTCTAGGATTCTTGCCTCTCTTTACCCAATGGGTTTTTCAATATCAACACCTCCCAGAATATGAACAACCTATTTGAGTTGCTTAAGGATTAGCTTTAGGATGCTGCTCACCGAGCTCGCCTTATCCTTGAAAATCCTGTTGTTGCACTCCTTCCAAACATTCTAGATTAAGAACCCTGGGGTCAGCTCCCAGGCGGAGGTTATTGTCTCATTATCTGAAAAAAAATTCCGCCAGTTTTTCACTGTAGAAATGATGTCATTTACCTATCTGTTTGTCTGTTGGAAGACATCTCCAACCCAGTTCCAAAGTATTGTAGTGAAAGAGCATCTATTCAATAGATGATTAGTGTTTTTTTCCTATTGCCCACATAGTTTACATCTTAAGGGGCCAACAAAGGATCTTTCTCTTAGGTTATCCCATGTCAGAATCTTTCCCTCTTGAACCAGCCAATTGAACAGTTTGACTTTCATCAAATGAGGATTCTCCCATAGTTCTTTCCATGTGTTATTAGTGTTTGGAAAGTTAAACCCTATGTCTATCCTTTTGGCCTCCTAAGGGGTGAAGAGACCAGCCTTGTTCTTTCCCCATCTTAGTTGGTCATCCAAGGTTGAGGTTAAGATTTGCCTCATTTCCAAAAGACCGTTAATGGTTATAGCTTGAGTATGCATCATGCCCCTTTCACTGTAATCTAGAAGTTTCCAAATTCTCCATTTCCCATTATCCCTTGTTTGATCACAATAGTCAGTTACCCTTCTTAATCCTTTGTTGATGGTGTCTGTGTGAATGTCTACTAATTCTTCACTATGGAGATTGTCCTCCTGCTACCAATTATCCTACCAGAACCAGGCTAGTTTTCCATTTTTGATCTACCAGAAACTATGATATTGGACTAGGGCCCTGTTCTCCCAAGCCCTATTCCAAATTAATGATCCTTTTACTTGTTTGGTCATTCTTATGAGGTTCTTTTCTTGTCAATCTCTTGCATACCTTTTCTTCCAAAGCATTGCCCAGGGGACTTGAATTTCCTTTATCCATCTCCACCAGATTTTGCCTCCTAGAGTTCTATTAAGTACTCCTAGGTCATGGAGACCTAAGACACCATGGGCTTTAGGTTTGCATACCCTGTCCCATGCAACTACGGCCCATTTATTCTTTTCTTCACCTTTCCCCCAGAGAAAGTCTCTTTGAATGTTTCTTATATTGGTAATTAAACCATTTGGTGCTAGAATGGCTGATAGCATATAGATAGGGATACTCTCGAGGATAGCCTTAGTTAGGATCAGTATCCCTATGAGATTTAGAGCTCTATTTTTCCATTTTATAATATTATATTTTATCTTATTTAGAACAGGCTCCCATATTTCCTTGTGTAATTGTTTGTCAGTGAGGGGAACTCCGAAGTACTTTACCGAAAATGACTCTCTTTGAAATCCCAAAATTCTGGACAGATTTCTTTGAATCGAAATATCTATATTGAAAAAGAAAATCCTTGATTTAGTAAGACTTATCTCTGTGCCTAGTGCCATTGTAAAGTCCGTCAAAATCTGCTTAATTGCTTTCGCTTCCTTTACTATGGGTGTGCCTTGCAGCATAGTATCATCCACAAATTGTTGATGTGTCACCATGACCCCATCTTGAGTGAGTCTCAAACCCTGAATTCTCCCTTCCTCCTAAGTAGCCCTGTTTGCTTTCCCTAACCCTTCCATCATTAGAATGAAAAGGAAAGGAGAAAGAGGAACACCTTGCTTGAGACCTCTAGTAGGCTTCAAGGTTTTGGAGGGAGAGCCATTGAGAAGAATTGAACAACTGGCAGAGGTAACTAGTGCCATGACCGACTTAATCCAAATGTAATCAAAGACATATACTTTTAGAACTGCTCTTATGTACGACCAGCTGAGTTTGTCATAGGCCTTAGCTGTGTCCAGCTGAATTATCATCCTTGCCTGTTTATTAGTACTAAGTGAGTGAACCACTTCATGTCCTTGAATTTTGTTATTAGGAATTTGTCTTCCTTCCACATAGCCTGTTTTCTCCTCTATCACTAGGGTAGGGAGGAGTGGTTTTAGACAATTGGAAATTTCTTTGGATATTATTTTGTATACCACATTGCATAATGCTATAGGTCTAAATCTGTCTCGAGATGTAGCCTTTTCCTGTTTCGGGATTAAGGCTATGAAGGATTCATTGAGTGCCCTCAAGACTGTCTTAAATCTTCGAGAGTCTTCCACTACCTCCAGAATATCCTATTTTACTATCCTCCAACATGTTTTGAAAAATTCCACATTCTAGCCATCCGGGCCTGGTGCTTTCCCATTCTGCATCTTTGTAATGACTTCCTCAATCGCTTCCTCTGTTACTAGTCTATTGAGATTGTGAATGTCTTCTCTAGAAACCAATTTTGGAATGTATTGAATAAATCTTTTCGTAAAATGATATGTCTTCCGAGGTTTCCCCAACAATTCTCTGAAAATTCTAGATAGGAACCTCTTCCATCTCTTCTTGAGTGTTTCTTTCTATACCATGCTGATCTATAAGTTTCACAATTTTGTTGTTGTTTCTGTGAGCTATGGTGGATCTGTGAAAGAATTTGGTGTTTCTCTCCCCTTCCTTAATCCATTGTACTCTGGATTTTTGTCTCCAGAAGATCTCCTCTTGTAGAAATATTTTTTCCCATTCATGTTAGAGTGACTGTACCATCTCTTTCCTTTAATCTATAAAGCCTTCCATGGTAAGAATTTGGTTTTTTTCCTTAAGTTTGTTTTCCACATTTCCTTTAGATTTGAAGATATTTCCAAATTCCTTTTTGTTCCACTCTTTGAGTTTTCCTTTAATGCGTTTGAGCCTACTGTGTAGAAGGAACATATTTGTACCTTGAAGGTGTAGCTCTTCCTTCCACCATTTTTCAATGTTTGTGAGGAAATCTGAATGTGTGAGCCAAGTGTTCTCAAACATGAAGGGGGAGTTGCTTGGTTTACCAAAAAGAGAAGCTTCCACTTGAATAGGTCAGTGATCTAAACCTCCAAAAAGGTAGGATGAGCATATTCAGGCTACTTCCCATGAGAAGAAGTTCCTTTGAAATAAGAAATCTATCTAATTTTCAGGCTACTTGGGTAGGGCAACCGCTTTTGTTATTCCAAGTGAAGATTACATTGTTGGTTTCCATATCAACCAATTTCATATTGGTGATGAAGTTCTGGAAGGAAACTAAATCCCTGCCAGGTGTTCTAGTTCCTCCTTTCTTCTCCTTGAGTGATTTAGTCATGTTAAAATCCCCTCCTAGAATCCAGGGTAGAGCTGGGTATCTCTTCTTCATATCCTCTAGTGTTGTGAGTAGTCAAAGTTTGTCCTCCATTGGCTAAGGACCATAAACATTTTTGATCATGTAACACTGCCTATCACCCATTGGTTGGAAAATCAAAGAGAGGTTATCCCTGGATGCCTCTGCATTAATCACACCAAATTTCTATGGATCCCATATCGTGAGAATTCCACGAGCAAATTTTATTGCCTTAACTTCAAGGTATTCATATCTATTTAACCATCTACTATGTTTTTCTCTGATCTTCTCCACTAAGCATTTTGTTTCCTGTGTGAATACTATGTCAAGTTTTTACCCTTTGATCCTGTTACCTAGATTCCTTTGTTTTCTTCTACTCCCTAGTCCTCTAATGTTCCAGGTTGTGATCTTCATTGTGGTGGGGTTTTAAAGGAGTAACTGGATAGGTCTTTCATCCTTCCTAAACCAATCATGAGTTTTCCACACTCCAGCAGTAGTTATTTATGTCTTTTTCTTTCCCTCCTTTTCCCTAGGTTTTTGTTAAATTGCCTGTTATTAATCGTATTGAGGAAGTCCCTTTAGTATCCTGGTTATCATGTCCTCTTTTGACTCTTGTAGCTGTTTGATGTGACTTTTAAACAAATATATGTGGTACCTTGTCAATATTCTCCTATGGCATGGAGTTTATTCCCAAGTTTCCTCCTTGTTCTATAAAATTTTCCAGCTCTAGGTTCTCCCTTTCCAGTATCTCCTATAAGTCTTGGTCCTCTGTGGCACTTTCACTTTGATTCATTTCCTGGAATTTTTCTATTTCCATGTTACTCAAAAGGTCCTTCGCTTGATCATTATGTTCCTGTGTGAACTTCATGGTGGTCTCTTTTTCTTCCCCCCTTGCTATTTGATTTTTTGTTCTCTTTTGATCACCTCCCTCGACATCTTCCTCTTCTAACATCTCAAAACTATTGTGACTTCTTGTTCTATTATCCTTCTCAGTAGGGTTCTTTTTGTGTCTTCCTTCCCCCTCCTTTTCCTTTTCCTCCTACTTTGGTGAAACATGTCTGATATGTCCCTTTGCTAGTGTTTAGGTGTTCTTCCCTTCTATTAAGAGGACAATCTCTAGATAGATGCTCATGCTCATGACATTTGTGACATTTGAATGGGTTATGTTCATAGTCAACTCTTTGAAACCATTCCTCATCATAGACTTCTAGAATGAACTCATCTAGAAAGGCTCCTGATAGGTCCATCTCCAAACATATACGAGCATAGGAGGTATATTTTCCTTGTAGAGTTGCTTCTGAAATCTTTAAGAAATGACCTAATTTATTGCCTATAGATTTTAAAGACTCTAACATCCAGTAATCTAAAGGTAAGGAGTAGAGTCTAATCCATACTAGAATCAAAGTGAATGTTTCACGTTCTGGCACAAAATTCATCATCCATGGCCACATATACAGACGAACAACTGCAAAGAAGTATGGTCCTGCTTCAAAAATCCTATCTCTGTCCTCCATGTTCGTGAATACCACTGTAAAAAAAACCTTTGGATCCAATATATATTTTTAACTATTACTTTGGCTTTCAGTTGTATTTTATCCAGGTGTACAACACTTTCTCTCATGGCCAGATTCCCATAAATTTACATATAATGACAAGGTTTGCCATGTGATCCCTGTGCTCTTGTAGAGTTGGATCATTCAAAATAACTTGTGATTTGGTAATGGTCTTGGGTTTACAAGGTCCCATCTTGTTTCTGTTCTCTGTTCCCTAACCTCTGTCTTCCGCTATCTTCTCCTATCAAGTATCTTCATGGATCCCTTTTTCTGCATGGGTTTTGCTACATTCTGCCTTTTGAGTTTTAGTGTTTTTTGTCTTGACCTCCAAGGGTTGTGCAGTCTGATTTTTATTCCCTGCTCTTCCTCTGTTTGAAACCACATTACTGTAGGATGGAGTGGAGCTCCCTCCTCCCTGTTCCTCCATCGGTGCCTATTACCCTCTGTCACTCTCTATGCTGAACCCTAAACCTTCATTGTCAGTCCTCCTCGCCCTCCTAAATCTCACAATAGTTAGAAACACCAAAAAAATAAATTATTCCACAGTGAAAGTATACTTCAATGGTAGAAAAGCCAACCTCCAATATACTAGATATTATTCTTATGCACATAAGCACATATTCCCTTTAGGTGTCCAATAATTCTCTTTAAAACTTTAATGCATATGCATCATGAGAAAATATTTGGTAATATTTTAAATGAAATAACTTAATTCATTTTCAAGAATTATCAACATAATTGTTCTAATTTTTTATCCATGCAAATAACTTATTTCTTTTCAAGAAATATTAACATAATTGTTGTATTTTTGTTCATGGAAATAACTCATTTCATTTTAATAAATATCAAATTTAATCGTTATTTGTTTTCGTATGCAACTAATTTATTTGTTTTCAATAAAATTAACACAATAGTTATTTCTATATCCACATGAAAAAAAACTTATCTCATTGAAAAATCAAATGGAAACACTCTGTTTTACTCTATTTTTCCTATTTTAGTTATCAAATTTGGATGTGGTTTCTGAACATGTAGAAACACTTTTTTGAATAATAAAAGAGGGTTTTGTTGGGAAAAGGTTCATTAAAAGGATCTATCTTAGTTGTTACCCATGTGTCATTCTTTGAAAGATTTGAATGAATCTTTACAGCCTATGTTTCTAGATTTAAATATTAAATAATTTTTATGTTTTAGTCATTGAATTTGGACATCCTCTTGAGAGGTTTAAAATGATTTTTTTACCACCTTAATATGCGTAAAGGACTAGAAAAGACTTTTAGTTGTTAGAAGATACTAATTTACCATTAGCAAGAGGGTGCTAATAAGAGATTTTTGGACACCTAATCCTCTAAGTGTTGGTGTCGAAGTTGAATAGCGAAAGGGAGTCCAAGAGCCCACTTGGAATATGAATACAAGGTTCACACCATGTGCTATAAGTGTATATCATTATCAATAATAGACATACTCTCATGCTTATCATTCATACTCTATTTATGCCATGTATGTGTTTAACATGGTATCAGAGTGGGTGATATCCTGCCCTCCTCATATTTGAGACAATTAGAGCATTTCTGTCGAGGTCATTTCTACCATCTATTATTTTGCTACAATTCTCAGTATGTCATGCAAAACGATCCTCCTTCCATTGCTTTTTTCAATGAAATAACTAGAGACTTCTAATCGTTTTGTAGCTGGTGTTGTTATCCCACAATAGAAGCATTTTCTTTACTTAATTTGGTCATCCCTTTGTTAAGAAAATAAATTGTTTTGATAGGTCTCTGTATTCTCTGTCTACCTCTCTATGCCTCTGCTTTGTTTTCTGCAATAGTAATGTTGGTAATTTTGTTGTGGTCACTCTCTACTCACTTATGTAATGCCAACGCTGACATTTATGTTACCCTTGCCAGACTTGCACTTCATACATTCTCCAACTTCTAGTGATATATATCGACCTTACTAATATATCTTAACCCTACACCCAAGATTAAATGATACTTAGATATTCTCCCTGTCAACTTGTGATAAGTCGTCAAATTTTCCTGATGTCAAACTGCAAATAGTTTTAGTACCATTTTTGGCATTGTTTTCTCTATGCCCCAACAAATAAATGGCTATATTTCCATAGATGCCACCAATCATTTAATTATGGTACTCATGGGATAAACAATATCTCAGATTTTGGTATCTTCTCTTTTTGGTTGGAAGCTACCTTCGAGTCTTTGCGTGGATATTATTTCATTTCCATGGTGAATATCTGAATAATTCATGCTCAATTCCAGCATATAAAGGCTATTGGCTAATAAGGATCTTACGTTACTGCTTCCCATGCCTTTCAACTAGATGAATCAATAAACTATCCTCATCAGGCATGCACTGAACCATGGTTCTCTTTAACTGTGCGTACTCCTTTTCGACCAGATTAATAAGCTAACACTCTAGTTTCTTTCCACACAACTACAAAACCAAAAGGACATGGGGATATGCATAACCTTTTCTCAGAGAAACTCCTATTCTGGCATCACCCAAGTCTATGCCTAGGCTATGTCCTCTGCTCCATAGACTACTTTTCTTCGATCTATGGCAGGTTCGTTAATGTACTGGTTGTTTCATATATGATTGTGATGAGTTCTAGTTGCTAAGGGAATGTTTTTATTATGCCAGAGGAGCCTCCATGCATTGAAGTTGTTGCTTTTGTTAAATAACATCATTCCTCTCTTCAATTGTGCACGCCCCTTATGAATCGATAGTCGCTGGAGAGACGTTGACAGTGCAAGGCAAATATTTCTTTCTAATGAATCATTTAACATGTGAACAAGGCCTAGCTATGAGTTATCCACCAAATTATCTTGCCAACAATATTGTTTTTAAGCCATGACTAAAATCATTGGAGTTGTAAAATTGTGAAGACATGGTATTTTTTTAGCAAGATGAATGTAGGAATTCATTTGGAATAAAGGTACAGAGAGCTAGAGAAAGAAGACAACAATTGAAGGAAATCTTTGTAAAGTGGATAAACTAACATTGCATGGGAGCATGAAGGTAAACGTTAATTATTTCCCAAATACTTAATTTAGTTAGCCTCTAGGAAAGAACACTACAAATTAGACAAGTGAGAGGGAACCAATGATGCCTTATGAACTGCTGTGATGCAAGTTAGTGATCTATTAAAAAGCCAGACATAATTTGACAACGATCCTGACAATCCTTTATGAAATTCATTCATAAGTCATTTATATTCTTAAGAAATCATTTCAAAAGATAGCTATGACAAATGAATGCAAGATGCTAATTAGAAGAAGCTGAGCCAAAGTTGCAAGGAGCTTGTATCAAATCCTTTGTCTGGACTTTGTAGGATAAGGCTTTAGGATGTAAGATATGGGATTGGATGCGAGGTTGATTTGATCCTTGGCTAAGAAGGATATTACAAAGTCGACTACCATCTAGTTGAACAAAGGTAGATGTAGGTTATCGATGTAAGAGCACAAAAGCAGTCAGAACAATTATGCGACTTTCTAGAACAGTTGATATTGCAATAACATGGAATTGTGAGTGACTGTTTCTTCTTCCTCATTGGTTAATTGTTATGATTGGTATCTTTAAAGTGTAAGTTTGATAATGAAGAAAATGACCAGACTTGATAATTCATTAGAGTTGTTAAAAACTCTTATACATTCCACCGTTTATGATATGGTTAAGGTCAATAAAACCACTCTTTCCAATATTAAAATGTGTCTGTAAAATGTACACCAAAATATTAAGATTTTGCAGCTTGAGACAAAGATACAACAAGAGGAATTACAATAGAAAAGTCATCATTCTGAACTTGTTTAGAACAATAACTTATTTGACTTTGAAACAGGATCCTATCAACAAACAACAAGTCATTAAGTTAGTAATTTTTTTGTTTTATCCCCATCAAGTGCAAATTTCAAGAGTAGTTTCGCATAAAGATGCAGAAATTCACCCTGCACTTCCCAAGCAAATCATCAGACCTTGAGAAGAGCTTGTCCACAACAAGCACAAAACTGGTCTTGGAGATGACAAGGACATGTCCTTTCATATTCCAGATTACTTAAAGCCCATTTAGTTTCAGAGTGTTGGACTCCTTCATGACAATTCACCTTCAGTTGTTCTAAATTCTGCTCCTCTTCCACAAAAACAACAAGATATTGTGAAATGGCAACATTGTGACCGAGTTGGACATATCAAAGATAATTTTTTTTATCTTCATCCATGTAAGAAGTGTCATAAAACTAGTCATTCTTCAAATATATGTTTCAAAAATAAGTCTACTGCAAGAATAAAGAGTCATCTTGTATCGATCTCTTCTTGGCAATGGGCTTCAACAACTAAGAAGATATTTCAGTCATATGCTAGAACCTATTCTAGAGTATTGAAAAATCCTGCAGTTGACTTTTCTCCATGATCTCACCTTGTATCTGACAGGGAGGGAAATGATAGTCATCTACAAGCTTCAAAGTCATATCAAGTGAGCCTGATCCACAACTTGCCATACTAGATTCAGAGTTGTAGCTAGAGACAAAGATGCCCTTGAGCATGCCTGCAGTTGGTGATGCCTCTTCAAAGAATTGGAGACACTTCCTCTAGGAGAAGACTTCAACTTCTTGCCAATTTTGGTAGAGGTCCAAGAATGGCATTAAGAATTCGAGAGTTGGTGGTAATCCTTAAACCATCACATGTTGAGACCTCCCATTCATGGTTGAAGGTTTCCCTCCTCAAAACATCAGGAGCACTTCCTCTAGTAGAAGAACTCATCTTCATGCTAAATTTGGAAGAGTTCCGGGAACTGCACTAAGCATTCAAGTGTTGGTTGTCATCCTTAAACCACCTCCCTTATACCAACATTTCTGAGAGCACATTCAACCTAGTGTTGCCATGCATTTTTTCACATCTTGTATTATAGCTCTCTTCTTGGACTCATACATACGCCTTCGAATTAAGGGGATGAATGTTGGACACATATTCCTCTAAGGGTTGTTGTTGAAGTTGAACATCGAAAGGGTGTCCAAGATACCATTTGGAATATGAATCCAAGGGTCACACCATGTACTATAAATGTATATCATTGTCAATAATAGACATATTCTCATGCTTAACATTCATACTAAGTTTCCACCATGTATGTGTTTAACAGAGACACTAGTAGCAGTTTAGAAGCTAATAACAAAATGAAATTCAATTAACATATTTCTACCATTAATCTAATAGTATGAGAATGAGTTATCACTATCAACCTTCTACAAATTAACAATATTATTCAACCAAAATTGGATAACATATATTCCACTAAACTTCTTGTAAGATATCTTCAGAGATAAGCCGAATGGTTTGTCAAAATAAATATGTTAGAATTGCATTTGCCATGAATAATACTATTAATTATAGTTCGTATGAGGTAATAAAATATAACAACTAGTCAATTCTACTAAAACCATCATAAACTCAATTAAAATTCCTAGTAATTCCACAAGATGATGCAATCAACTGTTTGCCATTGGAGTAAAGACCTACTACTTGTCTCATTGTTTAATTCCAATATTTTAGAGGGTTCTTTCAATATCCCTTTTAAACCTATTATCGATATATTTAAGGGAAAACCCTGGCTTTTAAAAATTATTTATTTATCACATTGTGGTCTCATCATTGATAGGGCAATGCATGCAAAACGTAGTGATTTAACCCATACTATCACTATTTAAAGTGTGAGCATTCAAAATTATTTAGGATTTAGTTTTAATGAATGCAATAAAATTTCTAAATTGGATTTCATCAGCATAGGGAATCAAATGCC
Source organism: Pinus taeda (assembly GCA_000404065.3). Taxonomy (NCBI): domain Eukaryota; kingdom Viridiplantae; phylum Streptophyta; class Pinopsida; order Pinales; family Pinaceae; genus Pinus; species Pinus taeda. Next base: position 46,100 of record APFE030699468.1, on the reverse strand, counting down.
ATGAGTCCACTTATTCTTCAATGCTATGATTAACACTAACATTCTTCAATGAAATGATTAATACTAACATTATTTAATGCAATTGTTAACAACATCATGAATTTCTTATTAAATGTAATATACTGCATACATTACCATAAATTTTGTTAGTGTCATACCTAATATTATATCCAATAAATTCATACCTCTACTCCTTGTTCTTATAGAACCAAAACACATCAATACTGAAACCTTCACTCTTATAAGACTTGTAACATATGTCATGTCTAAATTGTCTATAAGTACATTTCTAGTCCACAATTTTTGTTTTTTCAATATAGATGTCTAACTGAGTACCATTTATTTATGATGTAAGAAAGAAAATATTATGTCATTCTTGACCATATTACCTTAATGGTTGTACCTTCATAAAGGTCCATATGAGAACTCTACATATATTAAAACCATTGTTTATTCCTTACCAAAGAGAATTCACTTACATCATCATAGGATCTTTTTTCCTTTCTTATTTGAATCATGTCTTTAAATTTTCATATGTTCTAATTACAAAATTAATGCTATGATTTCTCATGTACACATTCCTTATCTAATATAAACAATACCTATATGGTGAACATCCCTATTTCAATGGAAAGGGTTTATCTTTTGAAGACACATTGTAGTATTCAAACCTTGATTTTCCAATAATTAAATTCTATGCATTGACGACATGATTGTGGTGTGGAGGAAAGGCCTTGATTATGGACATTCATTCATATTAAATATGTGTAGTGGTTTCAATATATATAATTTTATATTATTAATCTCATTGTTTTTAGCATATATTAAGGTAAAATATGCTTTGATAATGTTATTTAAACTTTAAAAGAGGACTTGAAAGCATGGAAATTTAATATTGGAATAATCTAGAACTTATGCAAGTTTTAAGGAAACCAACTTTGTGTGGCATCCAATAGGGTTTTTATTCAGTTTAAACAATTTTTTGTAGATTCATGGCATTCATTTCCTATGGTTTTAGATCAATGGGTAGAAGGTGTTGGGTTGGTTATGGTGGTAACTACCCACCCTCACTCCATCAATCAAATCCCATTCGTCTCTTCTCTTGTTTGAGAGAAACTCTACAACCTCAATAGTCGTTCTAAAACTAACGTATAATTTTACTCCTATGGCTTTTAGTTCCTTTTGCTTGAATTTCCAGACTTACTTTATTTTGAAATAGGAGATGGGTTGGAAATTTACAACGTCTTACTCCTTCCATGTTAAAAGCTCACAGTATTTCTCATAGTCATGGTCTTGTTTTTTCCTTCCATGATCATATCCTTTCTCTCTATTTTTTCGAAGGACCTTATTTGAGGCTTACCTTGTATGAACACTCATGGTTTCTTTGAGGGATTTCTTCTAGAATGAGTTTCATTCACCTATAGCCTTTATTTTCATTGTTGCAAGGTTTATCATTCGCCAACCTCTTCTCTAATTAAATTTCATGTTGTATTTAGGATGGAGTTAACTTTTGTTATGCCCCTATACCAATAGGTGTCATATATCATGATTGACTTGGTTTAGCTTTGAAATATGTTCATACCTTTACTTGTTGCAAAGGTTTTCCATATCTGTAAAAAATTGATGGTTTTCTGTATCTGTAAAAAATTAAAAAATCAAAAATTAAAAAATGTAAAGAGGGTATACCCTAAAAGAAAAATTAAAGGGTGAACAGAATAAAAAAGAGGTCAAAAAATGAAAGAAAATGAACCCCAACAAAAAGAAAAGACTAGCAAAGTGTGCAAGTCTAAATGCCACTACTTATTTCCTTTTGTATAATAAAAATTGTGTGCAGCTTGTCAACTATGCCACAATTCATGAGTAGTAAAACAATTTAAGCTTGACAAGTTCATATTTTCAATTTCATGTAGTTGAAATAGAGAATAAAGATCTAACGGAACAGTTTAAACTTGGCAGATAAGTAGATAGGTAGAGTGAATAAAAGGAGCTCAACAGTTTAATCTGAACCCTTGGATGTAATAAGTGTAGATTTAGATAGGTATCACTATGTAAAAGAAAAGGAAGTTTGATAAGGGTTTTCTAGTCTAAGTGCACCCTAATAAAGAAAGTGAAAATGCTAGGGTAAAGTAGGTAGGGTAAGTAGATGATGGTTGCAAAATAAATGTGTGATGAATAATGAGTTTAAATGTTTAAATCTTTTACTTTCATCATTAGCAAAGGCATGTATCACATGGAAGGCACATCAAGTAAAAAAAGTCAAAAATGATTAACTTCCCTACTCATTTCCCCTAAATCTTCATTAATTCCCCAAGTACTAAAGGTAATTACCAAAGATAGAGGGGCTCAGAGTATTTCTATAACTTTTAGAGGGACTAGACCCTCGGCCCAATAATTTATAATGCCTAAGTAATTAAACCCCTTCATCAATATTCAACCCCCCTTCATAAGTTATTCAATTCCCTAATAAAGCTTTTCCTAAGTAAAATCCTATTTTATTTAGGGAAAAATAAAACAGTCTCCATATAAACCCTCATGTTCACTTAGCCTAAGTTTTAAATATGTGTGATGAAAATGTTTTAAACTTAGCATGCATTCACATTCCATAAAGTCATATTAACCACTATTGTTTATTATATAATTTCCCAATATAAAAACATTACTCGCTCTCGTATTATTATAAATATACAAAAACCACAAATATTACATATCTCACCCCGATGGTTAAATATAACCATAATAAAGTCCATAAACGGAATTAATTAACCAATATGTGGTTAATTAAGAATCCCACCCCTACCATGCTAAAGCAAGGATTAATTAGTCCCCATGATTAATTAATAACTTTTCGGAACAATTTCTTTACCCCCAATATGATTAAAACTTTAATTAATATTGGGCCCGCCCTCCATTAACCTTCCGCCACTTCACCTCCCCGACAACCATCTGATCAGATCCTGCCGATCCGACAGTCATCACACATATCGCACGGGCTACATTTAGCATGCGATGGTGAGCGATTTCATGAATAGTACATGTGCTACATGTCAAGCATCATATGGAATTATGCGGTCTTGCCCAAATACCACTCACCCCCTACAAGCGGTGTGATGAAACCCACTTAACACCTCCCGCTAAAGACAAAACATCAAATCATCTCCCCGCTGATGCCATTTGCCCAAATCCCGAACCCTCCAAAAGCTTTGAATTTTCATAAAAACAAAGTTAAACAGTTTTTCATCCTTATTCCGAAAGCATGCGTATGCAACCTGAACGTTGAAGTTGACCAGCTTGTACACCAATTGTCAACCACCCTGAAACTTGCAGTCTGACGCCGCTCCAGTCCACCATTTGCACCTAGTGAACCTACTCTTAATTTCCCATCACTGAAAAATAGGTATTTACGAGTTTCCTTCTAGAAACCCTGTAAATACTTGATTGCCTCTATAATTACTTTGAAAAAAACCAAAATCCATTATAATCCAGTTGCTGAATTTATAATTCAAGACTCCCAAGACCCTCTATTTTCACCAATTCTACTTGAAAAAGCAATTTTCCTATTTGAATCCACAAGAACCAGAATGGAAACCCCTATGGCACTTAGTATAGCTCCTATCACCACCTCACACAGAGACTTGGATTATCTGAATTTAGCAGATAAAGATTTTCAAATAAAAGACCTTGTAACTGAAGAAAGCTCCTTGAAAGTAGTTTGTCAATGCAGGGACAATTACCTGAATGGCTCTAATCCCATAGGACTTTGGGAATCAAATATACCAAGGTACATGCTCCCCTCTATGCATATTTTCCCTGACATTATCCATCAATGTCATGCCAATTACAATCCCACCCTCAAAGAAATAATGTCCACCAATAAAACTATTGTCTTCAGAGTTACTGTACATACAATCAACGAAATGCTACAATTTCAGCCCATTCAAGACCTTCCCCCATTTCCCTTGGAGAATTACTAGAGAAATCATCTAAGTTGTCCCAATCTAAACTCAGTTTCCTTTATCGGACTTTTATGGATAAACGACATCAACCCAAAGATCCTCCTCCCCATGTGTCATCTTTCTTTACACAGATAGGTAAAAATATAGTCAATATGATAGCTACAGTCATGGGTTTCAATACTAGTGAGTATGTAGATGAATTGACCCTAGTTTTAATGTCCATTTTTACTTTGGCATCAATCCACATATAAACGTGCTTTTGAACAAGTAGAGGAAATACATGGAAAACCTAAATAAATGGAAAGTCTGGTCCAGAAATTGAAATTTGAGGCCTACACCAAAAAGAAAAAGTTGAAGCAATTCAAAGGTTGTTGGATGAGGAAGAAAACAAAAAAGAGATGGAAATCTAGTTGATGTAATTTTTTTTAAATTGTAACCCTAGTGGAGGCTCGGACTAGTAAGAAACTTAGTTTAAATTTTTGTGATTATAATTAAAAGGGAGTTTTTGAGAAACTTATTCAAACTACCTTACTAGGTGTCATAACACTAAATCTAAGTGTCATAGTTAGTTTGAGTTCAATCCAATTTAGTTAACTTCTACTTGATTCTCACTCAAATCATTTATTACTATCATCTCCTATGTAATCTTATTTAAATATTGAAAATATTAAGAAGAATGATTCAGCTCCATATATATATATATATATATATATATATAGATATATATATTATTTTCTTAATTTAAATAATATATTTAAAATTAATTTTTATAATTTTTGTTTAGTATTAATACTGAAAAATGTGCTTTCATATAAATGTTTGTGATGATTATCTATTTTAAATTTAATCTATATAGAATCCATGGTTATATCTAAAAATTGATATTTTCGAAGGTATGTCGAGTAAAAACTTGAGCAGAAATGGAGTTTTTGGAGATAATCCTTACCTGAATTAAAGAAAAAGCAAATGGGATGTGTCTAAACATTGAGAATTTGATGTGGCATTGTTTCGGTAAAGAATATATATGGCGTTCTACCTGAATTAAAGAAAAAACAAATGGGATGTGTCTAAACATTGAGAATTTGACGTGGCGTTGTTTCGGTAAAGAATATATATGGCGTTCTTTTTGTCTTCCAGGTTTCCTTCGTGAAAAGAGGACTAGGAAGAATATTTATATATACGTAGAAGTAGAAGAATCTAAAGGTAAATTCTATATGTTGAGTTGTAGAGTTAAAGGACTGGGCAAGAACATTTATAAATACCTAGAATTAGAAAAATATAAAGGTGAATTTTATACATCTAATTGTAGAGTTGTAGTTCACTTAATGCTTCCCGTAATTGAGATGCTCGTTTCTAATGGTTGAGAAATTCTTTTAACCTTTCCTCTTAAACTATAATTAAGAATTAATTATAGATGCTTGTTTCTAATGTCTGAGAAATTCTTTCAAATCTTTATTCCTAAATTATGAATTCATTTCTAATGGTTGAGAAATTCAATTTCAACTTTTTTGCTTAAATTATGAATTCATTTTTACTGGTTGGGAAGTTCTTTTTATCTTTCTTCTTAAACTATTGATTTAGGATACTTTCGCTTATAGATGTTTGAAAATAATTATATGTAAAAAAATGCAACTTAACGCAAAATTATAATGTGCACACAAGAAAGAAGAAGAAGAAAACACCATTAAAAGCATGAAGGAAGACACAAAGACTTGTTTGTCCAACTCGGACTACGTCTTCGGGTCGTACTCTGTCAATGGGGAGGCCTTTATATTAAATGGCATAAAGAGAAGAGAACAAAATCATCTGATACATCAAAAGAGGTTTATACCTCCATTCTAAAAGATAGCCGAAAAGAGAGGAATTCAAATGGAGAAATGGGCAGCACCAATGCATTTGTGGCATTGAGAGGGCTGAAAAAAACATCTAAAACTTGTCTGAAGTAGAAAAAATGCACTATCGGCCACATGAAAGCTCTCCTGCCTCAAATAGCGTGCTAAAATTCCTCTCCCCCATGCTCTTTCCAACTATCGAGCTTCTATAATGAGTCATTTAGACAAATCTTGCCTAAATCGGGGTTGTTTAGCATAAAATAGAGGCCATTTGAATGAAAGGGTCAGTGGGTATAACGGAGCCTTCAAAATTAGTCTTTTAATTATTAAAGTGATAATACACTGAAAACCCCGTAAAACACTAGAATTTGATCAAAAACTATTTACCCGGACTTCGAAAAATATCAAATTAGGCATATATACTTATTGGGTCCAAGCCCGTTATCACAATCACAAGTCGTGGAGGTCCAAGGCCCTGTATATCGTGGAACTTCGTTGATCGGTAATCACTGATATCGGCATCGACTGATCACACCCCTGATTATCGATGCAGATTACCCCGATATCACCAACACCGCTTCCACTCAATTGATCGCCCGTCGATTGTCGATCTGATCTAATCAGAGATCGTTGATTGGGAGGGTTCTGCCGCGCTCCTTAAGTCCTCCCTTTTGGATGTGCCAATTACGATTTTTCCTTTTAAGCTTAAAAGTCCATTTTTAAAAGAAAGTGCCTCATTTTCTTAAGGAATGTAGCAACCTTATTTTCATGATAACTTCATCATTCAGACATGGATTGAAGCATCGTTCATGCCATTGGAATCAGGACGACGGGATCTACATTTTGGTCTTGGGTTGCCTTCATTCTGAGCAATTTGATTCCGAGATTTTCCATGCCATTGTATCTAAACATACACCTTGATCAACTATTCATAGTTAGATCTGAAAAACTCTATACATTAAAGTAGTTTTTGTATATAAAACTGTGTGTGTCATTAGAGTAACTTTTGCATATAAAACTGTGTATGTAACAATACATGCCTTATGAGATAATATAATATATTTTTTTTCAATCTTCTTTTACTTAGTATTAGAGTCAAATCGACCGTCAAAGATTAGTTGGGTGTGCATATGTCTTAGGTGCAGTGACCGAGATCTTGTGCACTACTACGTATATTTGTGCATAAAATACCTAAATTAGAGCCTGCATTGTAAGTGGTAAGAGAAAATGAGATTGGAGGAGTATAAAATAAAAAATCTACCAAAACCTTCTTGTCTCGGTCATTTTTGATGAGGTGGCATTGGAGACTCGTGCGTTGTGGACATTATCATAAACACTGAGCTGTGGAGCATCACCATGAATCTATCACCTACCATTTAAGCTTGGAGCGTAGGACAACGAGATCAGAGGAGAAGTTGTGAATTCATCTTGTCAAAAGAATATGTCGTACCATACCTGTTTGGAGTCTATCTTAATTGTTAAGAGTTTGTTGAGAGGTTGTTTTTCTTAAGACCACCCTATACAACGGAAGAATTCAATTATTTCATTGACATTGTTCAAATTTTGCAATATGTGCACATAGAGATTGAAGTTTGAGGCCACTGTTTGTTCCCACACTGCATGACTTTCCCGTAAGCACTAATTTTCTTGAACATTTTTTGTCAGATAATGTATTTTACCATTTGAAAGCATTTTCAGGTTTAAGGGGGCGATTCCAAGGGTGTTTTCTATTTGGTTTTGAAGTTTTCTTCGATAATGCAATTCATGATTTTACAGAAATTTAGTGGCCTAAACTTCCAGTTGTCACATACCCCTTGGCACATCTACTAACTACCTACTATGCTCCACTAAATCCATAGATGTGCACCTTTGGGTTCCACTAATAAATTTATTTAATACATTAAGAGTCAACCTTCCAACATTTCCTAAGTGTACCTTACAACTCGGAGCAAAGAATCAATCATGGGAATTCAAGATGATAAGAGGATTTCAGTCCTTCGATGACTCCACACAAGCATTCATGGAAATGTTAGCGTAATACATTGTAGCTAACATTTCCATATATCATGATTATAGTCTTACAGTCATAGTCGAAATAATTTTGACATATATCTTATGCAATATGAATCATTGTGAATAAATAGCTAAAACGAGCATCAGTGGATGCAAATCTGCCCCCGTCATTCTCCTACCCCCCAATAATGCATAATAAAAAACATAGATAACCAGAACCATAAGCTATACATTTTCAAATCTTAAAAACATAACTATTCATCATACATAGTGGTCTCATACATAAATATTCACCATCTTAAAAACTAAGATAGAACATAAGTTTAAAGATGTACTTTGTTCCTTTACTAAATTTAATTGTGATTAAATTTAGAGTGAAGAGTTATTCCATGCATTCGTATATAATTGTCTCATAAGTAAAGTTAACACATGCAATTCTACTCACGCATAGTGCTCACATACAAATTCTATCATTAGTCACCTGGATCATATAACTCCTTTACCTAATATTAATAATTACCTACTATGCTCCCATCACTAAATCTACACTTGGATTCAACAGTGGTCACATGCATAAGAATTCAATCATCCTCATACATAAAGATAAAACATACAACTATATACATATGATGAGCGATCCAACAACATAAAAGGTAAGGAGTAAACATATAGCACATTTGATGCAGGTGATTCAGGCAAGAGCACTTGGAAAGAATGTCACTCAGAGAATCGAGCACCGCCACCCAACATAGGACTGATTCCTTCAATTCACCCTCAAGTCGAGAGTTATTTCCATGGATCAACTGCCTCTTGTTGATCTCTTCAATGGGTATTTAATACCCTCTTTCATGATATGGTAGCTTAATGGATATTTATCTCAAATCCATTAAGATTATCTATAATTGTATCTAGAAGTCTTATAATAAAATAATTATCCCTTCCAACTCACCAATGAGAATTCACAAGAATCTCATCTCTTGGTGTCTCATTTTTCCAAGTGATTAAATTATTTTGTCTTCATAATTAAGTATTTATTTTCATTGTTACATATGAGACCTAGATTTTCTTAGATTAGGTCAATAGTGTGTTACATAAAACGGAGGGGTGTTAGATACTGCCCTCTTAAATTTACATCGTCCTCGGTGTATTACTACATCGTACAATCTATGTCCTCATTCACAAGTAACTGTTTTCTAAATTTTCAGGTTTCTATGGCCTTACAACTTGAATAAAAACTTTAGATATATTGGTTACAAAGGTCCTCTACCAACAACCTCCTTCCATTTCTACCTATACGTTTGTTTCAATCAATTTTGTAACAGATTTTCAGATGCAGAAACTCATTTTTTTTTACCATAGTTAATTTACCAGTACTACTACATGAGTAACTATGGGTTAATGTGGCCTTCCATTTAACTATGATTGCTCAATTTCATTGTATTTAAATAATAGGAAGAAATCCATGTTCTTCTAAAGCATTTGTGTTCTTGTCAAACACTTGCTTCCTACAGTTTCCCCCCATTAGTCATAACAAGCGAAACTAGCACATTTGACCAATCAACATGTATAAAATATCATATTAGGTTAGCTCACACATAGCCATCAAAATAATAACCCATATATAACCATCATAAAGGAGTGTCATAAGGCATTTGTATACTAAGACTAAAAAAAATAAGGATACTTATCCATGAATCACTTCCTAGCTTCTTCCTTCTGTATGCACTTTAGGTTGGTTAACATACCGAACAATCACTGAGTACCTCCTCTTCTACCATGTGCACCTACACATAGTCTACATTACACACACACAATTATACATGTCATATATTATCATGCAATATGTGCATCCATACCAATACCATATGTACTATTTGTACATAGTACCACGTGTATACGTGTACCCAATATCAATGTACATAGCATCACATTCGTGACATATATCTCATCCACATGTTTTCAACCATGTTAGTATTATACCAAAAAAATCTTCATTTATATATATTACCCTTAGGCAATTTAAACCAAACCATGCTCTATTTATCGATTGGAGAATAAGGAATTTCGTGGACCTATTCAACTTCTGCAACGAGTGAATAATTTTATGTCAAAGTCTTCACGTACTTTTATTTAGAAAATCCTTTTCATGTGTGTTTTGGTTGCAGTATAATGTCAGCAAAAAGGTACCATAAAGGTAGTGATGCATACTACAACTTTATACCCATAACTTGGAGTTTTGAGATTAAATCTTTCACTTAAACAAGGTTTTAACAACAACGGAATGTGACCTCCGCTTAATCATTAATTAGAGTTATTATAATATGGACTTCAATGTTATATGTGATGTTTAATAAAAATCTTAACTTTGTCTTTAACCAAGAAAATAATAGTTTTGTACTCAAAGTACTCCACATATACACTTGTTATGTCATATGATTTCCTATTTTCTCTTTTTATTACTACTTCCAACCCCTTGTTGGCCATCAATAATTTAGTGTATATTCAAAATAAATCAAGCAATTAGTATATAAGTACATACAACTCCCATACATGAGTCATGACTGAAGGTTACAATGTTTTCCCATTCCCCAATCTCTTACTTTCCAAGGTATTCTATATACCAGGATGTGAGCTTGAGTCATTAACATGTGTATACCCCACCTTAACACTAGATCATGACTTGGTAGAATACACTTCACCATGTTAATTGTTAAATTCCTTAAATTAATTTTTTTGTGCAATAATTTTTATGTTCTTAGATCTAAGACTTTTGTGATCCATAATATAGAAATATGTCTTCCGGATTAATTGCATTATTATAATTTGGTCGAATTTTTAAACCAACTAATGTGGCTCATCCTCAAGACAAGGTGAGAAATCAATCGATATGTAAGAATAAATAGCATCAATGCATCATTGCCCAAAGTTAGCCATTACAAACTTGATTACTAAGGTAAGAAAAATATTATTGATTTTTTTTTTTTTAATAAATTTTGTTAAAAATTAGTTGTTATGAATAATTAAATCTAGGATATTCTATTTCAATAAATTTAAAAGTGATTTATATAATATTAGAATATTAAAATATTAAGAGTTTAGTTAAGAACTAGCTGTTAGGAATAACTAAATCTAGAAAATTCTATTTCAATGAATTTAATAATTATTTATATAATATTATAATATATAAAATTTTAATATTGCCATATCCAAATCCAGACAACACTATCAATAGAATCTGAGAGGTATAATTTTCCCATATTGCTTGATTTTAGATTGTAAAATTGACAATTGGTAGATATAACTTTTGTTATTGTTTATAGTATGTCATGAACTTGTTTCCTGAGGATTTATATAGTTTCCATTTATATACTTTCATTTTTTGTTTGTGAGTTACCTTATGTGAGTTCAATGTTTCCTATTTCATATATCATCATTTCCTTGGATCTTTAATATCATAAACTTTATTCCATTAAGTGATGTCCTTGACTAGACTATCCTTACTAGCATTAGTTGGAATTTTACTAAGCTATGCCCTTGCATAGTAATCATACAACTCATAATTTGATTTTAGTATGAGTAAAATAACATGTGACCATATCATCCAAATTTTAATCCAAATAATTATTCACTGCCCTTATTTATTCACAACATATCCATTATTCTTCATTAAGATGGTTATATTCTTTACTCCTCTTATGTTGACGCATTTAGTACTTGATTCTTCTCTTACCTTAATTTCAATTATATGTATTCTTCTTACATATGTACTACAGGTTATCTAACTGGATATTTTATTAACATTATGAGCATAACATTTCACTTATGTGCTTTCTAACACTCAATAAGTAGAATAATAAAATAGTAACCAATTTAGTCTTGACCCTTTATACTTATTGAAATAATCAATGTGTTGATTCTTGGCATCTATTTGTATTACTCTCTATTCCACTATGACATGCCAAGGTTTTATGTAATATAACACATTGCAAAATTGTTTTTTTTAAATAGCTTTTCACGGTTCCTTCCTCCCCCTAATGTTACTATAACTATCCATAATATTTGATAATTTTGATGTAAGTGAAAGGTTTAAATACCTTTTGGTTTATTCATCAAGCTCAACTATACCATCATAAGATTTCTTAAATTAATTTTTAAATCATTGTAAATAGTGAGAATTTGCTCCATCCATGCATAAAAGCACACATGCTTTTACGGCATACAATTGTAGCTCATAGTAATCACACAATGACCCATGTACATAATTGATCCATTCATGTAGATAAGCACATGAATAGTGAACATTTAAACCTCCATATAGATAATCACCCCATTTACTTTGGGGCATTATCCTCATTCATCCCAGCATTCTTTATATGCCAAATGAGGAACGATTAACTTACAACCTTCACAACGTAATTTAATCACGTAATTTTGAGGAGAAGGTATTCACATTCTTATGGGATGCATAATAACCATATAGCCCATATAAACTTATACACACTCATTTTTTTATCTTCTTGTGAGCTAACACCAATTTTAAAGAAATCCCCCCACATGTCATTTAATATTGTCTTGATGGCTTAATAGTAATTATGCAGCATAATATGAAAGGAAATTGCAATTAAATATTGCAGCAAAGCTACAACTTTTTTGGTGTTTTTCACATATTAACATGAAAAAAAATATATATTTGTGGCACAATCTTCATGAATACATACAATACTTGAATAGCTATCCATCTACAAATACTATAAAGATGGTGGAATATATATACAGCTATAAATCTTTAACCTAGGTGCATAATACTGTTTACAATAAAACATGCAACTAAATAACTATGAACCTGTTCACGAATAACCTCTCAGATTCCAACCAATTCATTCCTACAACTTTATTGTCTTGTACTAGAACATCCACCACCATAAATTGATCCATAGACAATCAACCCATAATTGCTCAGTTGAATTCCTCTATTACGGAGATAAATACAGGTCACATGGATCAGTAAAATGTTGATACAGTTTCCTTTTATAAGTGAGAAAACGTAAATTGTATACAGCGAGGGATAATATTATGAGCCTCATATTCGATTAGATGTAAACATACACACAAATCAAACATATATTTTTTAAATTACGTTGTTAGTTTTCCATCGAAGAGAATTTCATGGAGGCGTATTTATATGTCCAGTATTTTGATTCATAAAATAAATATTCTGTCATAAACAAATCTAAAGATGTCCAACATATTTAGAATTTTCACCATGCGAGATTCTTGATTCACAACTGGATTTGCCCCAAAGGAACCTCCACCACCTATTTGACTGCGCTCATTTCCGTCTTCCGTGGAGGGTTTTTTTCTGTCCTCTCTTATTCTTTTGTTCTTGCACAAATTTAAAGCCAACCGCTATCCACTTCTAACATTCAAGCATGCCCACAAATTCTAAGATGTTCAATGCAAGTGTATCTGAGCTCATGCGTGAAAGATTTATAGAATATTGGAAACCATTAATTATTACAATGACAACGTTTCTACGGGTTCTACAATTTGTTGCTGCAAAGACAAAATATTGGCCCACTTGATGGTCAAGGAAAATAAAAATAGTTAGAATTGAATCATATTAAAAGGGGGCGAAAAGAAGAATCAATATTCGTTGAAGAGGAAGAATCTTATATTTCGTAAAATTTAAAATTTCACCTATACACAAGATTTTGAGCGAAGATATGCCCACAAACTCAGATATCCCCTTCAATGTCATTAGCTTCATAACCCCTTTGCAATCTACTTGGTAATGTTGCCACCAATAAACTTTCACATATATCTATATAAAATCAATCAAACGGATAAACCAAGAAATGTTCCATATAATGAAACATAAATTTTGTCCTCTCTCCGCAACCATTAACGACCCACAAAAGTACTGAGGTAAATAAATTTCAACAAGAATACAACATGGTAGGGAAGCAAGATCTAGGATGACACAATAAGATTAGAACCAAGGAAGAGGTATGGGCACATTTATTTCGAGAATTATAATCGATCAATAGACACTGAGTATATTCACTGTTCATGCACAGAGAAGATAAGATTAATGATCCTTTTCTCACTTCAACTTGTCCAAGTGTAGGTAATGATAAACACTATCCAACTTATATAAGATAACCATTATCCACAATTTTTTGGTGGAAACTTAATCCACATTCAGATACCTAGCTTCACAGATAAGGCAAACATAGAGGGATAAATGAGCTGCCACTCTGGATTCATGTACAAAAAAAGCAGAAAAGCAATACTGATTTTTTTAAAAGATTTCTCGAAGCAGTAACTCACAAAAATCATAAATATCTATTACCCAGTTCCATGGTTGCCTCTCTCTTGCTTTTCATGGTCAGGTTTTGTTGAGACAACTCCCAACATTACCTAAATGACTAATCCAAGCAACTCGAAAGGCTTCCTAGCAAATTTCTTTGAGCCCATAATTGATACAATAATCAATAACCTTACAGATAATCTCTTATTTAGGAATTCCAATATCTAGTCTACTATATTGGAATCATATATATATATGTGAGATTTGGGTTAATGGCCCGAATCTTACTCAATCTCATAAACAAGCCCAATTTGCATTGGGTGACAACCATTAATTAGCAAGAAAGAGTTCAAAAGAATCTGTGTCTTCACTTCTGCTAAGACGATTTTGTTAGTAAACCCTAAACAAAACGGATGTGTATAATATTGCTTTGGTTTCAACATTGCAATATTTTCAAATATTCAAAATTTAAAAAAGCTAGAGCCATTCAAGTTTGAACAAATCATTTTAGGATTTAATTTCAAATGTTATGGATTTTGGAATATTTGTCTTATGGTAATTTATAACTGAATCTTTCATTAAGCTTCTTAATTATGTAAGACCTAAATTAGGACCCACAACTCATTCATGTCTTACATAGGCAGATTGGCCTTTAGGTCTTAACGTTGGAACTTAGAGCTCCGATGCATACCTTATAACTCGGAGGAAATAATAAATCATGGGAATTTAATATGATAAGATTATGCATTTGTATTTCAGTCTTTTGATGACACCAGACCAACATTAATGGAAACGTTAGTGTAATACATTGTAACTAACATTTCCATATATCATTATTATAGTCCTATGGTCATAGTATAAAGAATTTTGACATATATCTTACACAATATGAGTCATACTGAATAAATAGCTAAATGAGCCTCATTGGATGCAATTCACCTCCTTCCACCTGCCCCATGATAAATAATGGATACTATAGATAACTTGAACCACAGGCTATACATTTTCAAATCTTAATAACATGATTATTCATAATAACACATAAGTTTAAGGATGTACTATGTTTCTTTACTAAAATTCATTGTGATTAAATTTATATTCAATAGTTATTCCATGCATCTATATATATAATCGTCTCATAAATAAAGTTAACACAAGAAATTCTACTCATGCATAATGCTCACAAGCAGAGTTTATCATTAGCCATAGGTGCCATATAGCTCCTTGACCTGATATTAATAATTACCTACTATGCTCCCATCACTAAATCTACACTTGGATTAAATAACGGTCACATGCATAAGAATTCAATCATCTTCATAAATAAAGATAACACATACAAATATATACATATGTTGAGCAATTCAACAACATAAAAAGTAAGTACATCCCATGAAAGTGATTCATACAAGGGAAATTAGAAAGAATGTCACTTAGAGAATTGAGCACCGCCACCCAACCTAGAACTGATTCCTCGAGTTCACCCCTAAGCCGAGAGTTCTTGCCATGGATCGGTTGTCTCTTGGTGATCTATTCAATGGTTATTTAATACCCTCTTTCATGATATGCTTTCTATTAGTGGCATGCCGCTTTTATGGACACTTTTTATTCATTTCCTTAGGCTTTTCCCAGAAAAGCTCACATTTCTCTCCCACGAGGCTTTTCATCATAAAAGCTAGCCTTTCTCTCCAACAAGGCTTTTATTTTTTTCTTAACTTAGCATATTTCTCCAGATAAGTAGCTTAATGGATATTTATTTCCAATCCATTAAGCTTATCTAGAATTGAATCTAAACGTGTTATGATAAAAGAATTATCCCTTCCCATCACCAATGGAATTTGGCAAGAATTTCATCTCTTGGTGTCTCATTTTTGCAAATTATTAAATTATTTTATTTTAATAATTGAGTATTTACATTCATTGTTATCTATGAGACCTAGCTTTTCTTAGTTTATGTCAATAGAGTGCTACATAGAATGGAGGTGTGTTATGCTAGTCATGGAAATTTAGTCATGGAAATTAAAAGTTCAGATCCAATTAATGAAGAAAACTTTGCAGCACATAGTGAAGGGTTTAGAAGTTGAACCTACAAATGCCAAATTGTTACTAGAATGAAAAGTTGGAGATGACAAAGCTAAGTCCATTATTGGAATTTCTCTTTTAGATTCATAATTACATCTTGTAGATCTCATTAAACCATCTAATGAAATATGGGAACACTTGATTCAATTGTTTTGTTGGATAACTACAAATGCAAAATTTTCCATAAAGTTGCAATTATTTAGACTTAATGAATGGGGAGAAATCTATGTCTAGTAATGTAAATAACATAATGTCCCTTTTAAGATAATTATCTGAAGCAAGTGCTAAGGTGGAAGAGTAAAATGAAAAATTCAACTTATTAAATAGTTTATCTCCAAGTTATAGTAATGTTCTATTCACTTTGAGTCAAATGTATTCACAAAAATTGGATGAGACCATCTAAAAACTTTTGGCAAAAGAAAAAGACTCAAACAATAGGATACAAAAGGAAATTCTCAAACATAAAATGCATTATTTTCAAAGACGAGGATGAGAAAGAAAAATGGAAATAAAAGTAAACTTGAATGCTATTATTGCAAGAAAATTGGGCATATAACATGGAATTGCAAAAGTCGTGTCAGTGATCTGCTAAAATGGAAACAATAAAAAAATATAGCCACATATGAATATTCATTGAATTCTGACGACGAATTCAATGAATAATTTGAGCCTCTCAAACACTTTTCGAACAATTAGAGTTCAATGAAAAAACTCAACATGGATGGTTGTCTAGATAGTATCAATTGCGGATCTAGTGAAGGATCCTTCAGTTATTGAAGATGTGGGAATGGTCTTCTAATGAGTTTATGTGATGAATTGGGACATTGTTTAGTAATTGACTTCAGAATATTCTTGATTCAGGAGTTCATGAGTTGAACTCGGGAATCCAACATGCCGACTACGAATTTATGAGGGTTATGAGGCACCTTGATGGACACTATGTTGATTTGCAAGTTGTAAACCATTTAAAAAGTGATTGTGTATTTTGTTGTTTATTGGTGGTTTCAATAACTTTATGTAATGTAAGCATTAAAGGGGGTAGTTGAGTTAATGTTTCCTATGTTTGAGACATTTTTTGATAGTTGAGAAATTCTCTCAACCTTTCCTCTTAAACTAGGAATTAGTTAGATCTTAGAAACTCCATATATTAGAGTAATTTTTGAATGTAAAATTGTGTGTACCAATACATTCCTTATAAAGTAATATAATGTGAGTTTTTCAGTCATGTGTGGGTGTTATAAATTTTAAGATAGAAGGAGAAACATTCCTTGACTAGATTCCACTTCTATAGATCTAAATGTTAATTTAAATGTTAGATAAAGTACATAAATCTTTGGATTCAAGGGTATTTTATATTAAACACGTTATGTACTTAATGATGGACATTGTGTTGGAAATTTTGGTTAGAATTTTATAAAAAAAATGTTTAATTTTCATTTTTCTTATTTAAAATGTGTTTTAAAATGTGTTTTTAATTTTATATATGGATTAGTTGAAATTTTTTGAGGCATTAGAATTATGAAATAGCAATTTCAAGAAATCCATATTAAATTAGACAAATTAGGTAAGAAAATAAGTGAACAAACCTTACCAATAAACTACGATAATTTTCGCACTCTGCTGCAGCGTTTAGTACTTCAACACTAGATAAACAGAACTCCCCGAACAGGCAAACGTCCGCAATGATGGCAGTAAAAGTAGGTTGTGTACGTTGAAACAATAAGTTTCCCGGCGCTCTTGTGGTCATTGCAACTGCATTCACAAACTCCGAGTAAGCTGTCCTTACCCTCTGCAAAGTCATTCCATTCCTATCCTTGAGACAATAATGTACATGAACAACAATTTTATATTGATGCTGACGATGGTTGCGAAAGAGCCTTTAAACACTGCTATAGCTTTTAACGGGGAAGCAAAAGCAAACCATTCATATATTTCATATTAAAATTTTGTGATAGGAAATAAAAGTCTCTAGGTTCTACGGAGTTTGGGGCATTGGGAGGTTTTTCTTCCCTCTACCAATTGGGCAAGCCCCAACCGGATTTGCAGAGACTGTTTAGCTGAGACCATTCAAGGACATCCTTGTTCACTAGGAGGTGGATATGTAAGGTGAGCTTTATTTGTTAGGTTATAGGGCCATAAATGCATAGGACAGTATATGCTTACTGTTGGATCGAAATAAATCTATTATCTGGTGGGTAAGTACATGTTTGTTGTTGGATCGAAGCAAATCTATTATCTGGTGGTGAGTATATATTGTTGTCCATTTATAGCTTTATAGCCAAACAAACCGATATGAAATAGGTGTTTCTGACACCTGCTACTAAGGTTAGTATAACAAGGTGAGTTTTTGCCTTCTCTTCCCGTACATTTTCCTGTCCAATTTGCGTCATATATGGTTCAAATTACTTTCGATATTGCTGAGAATTTTCTACTTTTGAGTTCTGGAGTTCAAAAGTATGATTTTTTTACGAAGTATGAATTAATTTTTTTATTTATTTAAGTAATTTGACACAGAAAGTATTATAATTTCACAAAAAATTATATAGTTAAATTTGAATTTAAAAAAAAACATAACAATAAAAATTTAGAGTTAATAATTATATTTAATATTGGATTACTTGGAGTATGTTTTAAAATTGCCTTTGTTTGGTTAAGAGCTCGTCTTTTCTTGTTTAAAGGAAACAGGTTAACTACCCAAAACCCAAAGGTATCTGGCATTACTGAAAGCCTGTCCTTTAAAAACCACCAACCGAATAAAATAATTTTGAACGTACCTGCTGAATAACAACCAAAAATAATTATCTTCACCCTGATTTAACAACTAAATTACAATAAATTTTCTACATCTAATAAAAGTCTAACCCGTGATGAGATAAAGTACACATTATCAAAATATCGTTGAAAATCACCGCTCACATCAAAGAGAATTCCCGTTCATACGGGAGATGGACAAGATTGTAACCCTCGACGGGCCTACCCTACCAATACCTGCGGTTGCTGGAAGCTATTCGTATAGCAAACGAAGATTTTTTGTCAGTAGGTGTTTTCACAAATTGGAGAAACAATATATGATTGTCGATAGTGGGCGTAAAATTCCTATAAGATTAATGAAACTTTTATCCAAACTACCTAATTTCACCGAATTACGGACAAGAAATAAACATTATTCGACAAGAAATAGACATTTGGAATAAGCGTAGACTACTCTGTTTAGTATCTTTCTACCCCTAATTCCACATCGGAACATAGTTTTATGTCGCATCGTTGCCCGTTGTTGTTTCGCATGATCGCCCCATGTTCTGACAACTTTATCCGCATATTTCAAGATCCCAGTTCATGATCTTGTGTCTTGCTACTGAAAGGCATTTTAAATGTGCTTAGCGTTAAAGTAGACCGCACTCATTTAATACTAGTCGAGGGAAACAGAAGGAAGGATCAAATGTAAATGTTTTTATAAACAGTGAATTGATCCTTACTGTTAACAAAAATATACATACTTTATTACTCTTACTTAATAAATATAGAATAAAAACTCTGAATATTTTTCTTAACAAAAAATTTCATAACCAACTATAGTTAAACACACTTTTACCATTATTTATTTATCTAACATATATCACCAAGAACACATTTAAATGAGTGTTATGTGTACATTTACAATCGAAGCCGAACATATATCGCACCGAACATATTTAAATCAACAAATAAAACATTTGGAAAAAAGTACTTGGGAAAATCCATATAAAAATGAAGTAGATGACAATATTCTGAAGAAAATAATGTTATCTTAAATTTAAGACATAGAAGAGAAGATATTTCAATAACTATAATGTTATCTCATTTTCAAAGAACATGGACATTAAGATATTTGGAAAGGCAGAATTAAAAACGGTCTTTAAAGCTGTCTTTAACGTGCCACCACATTTTAAAAAGAATGATTGAGTCCCATATGTTTATAAACGGAAAAATAACAACTTGTCTTTTAAGTAGCAAACATGAAGAATGATTAATTATTTAACAGATTAAACTGAATTAAGGAAGATGATGTTTTATGTTATTTTATTATGGTAAGGTATATTTTAGTTAGAGAAGTCACTTCATTTAATGTAAGTTAAAAGATTATATTCTAGGCATTATACATGTATATTTATTATAAATATTATATGTAATTTCTATTTTTTTTTAAAATTTAAATTTTATGTATAAATAAAAAATTCTTACTAAAACTATTATTAAAGAAAATAAAATAATAAACGGAAGTCTTGTAATTTCTTATGAACATCCTGAGTATAATTGGCTAACATGATGGAACTTTGCTCAGGACCCAATTAAACAACAAGCAAGGTATCAAATTTATTCCAATATAAAGTGTACACGAAAGTAAATTGGAAACATCTACACAAATTACAAATAATAAAATAGAGCTATGAAAACACTTTTAGGTTAAAAATGATTCATTTATGTGTAACCTGATAAATAAATAATTTAAAAGTTTATATAAAATAATAATAATATTTTTACAGTAATGAATAACTTTAAATAATATAATGTTTATTGTAGTATTATCTTATAATATGTTAATACAATACTGAGAGTTATTTTAATTGGTTGGGTTCTCTCGTTAAAGTATCTAGTTAATGGGAAGTGAGGAAATAATATATTTATTTAAATACATATATTTTAGTTTATTATTAATTTGATGACTATTTTGATAGTTATTTTGAATATTTATTTTAGTTGTTAATAATATTGATATATTTTATATTTAATATTTATATTAACAGAATATTAACTTCAAAGGTTATCTCAATTGGCTGGATTTTATTGTTAAAACACGTTGTTAATAAGAGAGTATGAGATAATATGTTTATTTAAATATATTATCTTAGTTTATTATTAATTTCATAATGATTTTAATTGTTCTCTTAGTATATATTTAATATATTAATTTTAGTTGTTAATAATATTGATATATTCTATATTTTCTCAAGCAAATATTTAGGCAAATCCACTTTAAGGGATTTCATTTCAATGACTTATTAGCAATACCTAACCCCAAGGGCATATAGGAGATTTGACCTTGTGACCTCCCATTAGGGAAGAAATTTAGCTACCAAAACAATGTCAATTGAACTAACCCTCGAACCGTTATTTTGTATATTATGTAGATTTACATATTTTGTAATAAACATTTAATTAATGAGTTATTTTTATTTTAAAAATTGTTGTGATTTTTATAATTAATTAATTTTCTAATATTGCTTAGATATTATATGGTTTCACATATTTTATAAAAGATATTTACAAATATTTAATCTTAAATTCAAGAATTGAAATCTATATATAATAATATATATATATATATATAATATAATATATATATATTCCATAATTTTACTTATAAGAGTTTAATGATTAAGATACATGTTTCCTCCTAATAATAATAAAAATTTACAATTATATTCTTTTATAGATTTTAGTAGTCAAATCTCTAACACAAACAAGAATCTCTTATTCCATAAACAAAAAAATCATGCACAAATTCACTGGCTTTCTAATATTTATCAAATTAAAATATTATTATTATATTATTGAGTTGACACTATTCCCTTTTAAAGGAAAAATATATATAAATAGATATTATGCTCTAAATATAAAAATAATATCTGCTATAATAGAGGAAAATGAGTATGTTGTAAAGTAATTAATGAATATGTTGTATATATCATGAAAAGAATAATTTTTTTATGGTTAAAAAGTTTATTTGGTTCTATATATATTCTATATAGTATTAAAAATACAATTTAAACAATGAAAAATAATAGATTGTATTTTGCACATGTAAAAAATTTACATGTGAAGAAATTTATGTCATGTTAAATACATACTTAAGATAAATCAATATTAGTCATATATTCATAAATTAATATAATTATTTTTAATAATAAATCTAAGTTCAATAATTAAAATTAAATAAGAAATAACATTAAATCCATTAGGATTTATTTTTCTTATTATTTTCTTTTATTTTACATTTTTTAATTGATTTCCTCTTTATTATTTTTATACGTCCTTCATTCTACGTGGTTCTTTTTTCATTTCTGTTTTAGTCTTCTTCTCATCCTCACAAGAGTGGAAAGCAAATCTGATACAAAGACAATCCTTCTAAATTTTCCTTCCTTTGTTCCAGATTTCAAACGTTTAATAGCCTCATTGTAGAAATAACATGGGGCAATAGAAATGTAGCAAGTGTGTGAGCGGTGTAAACCATCCTTAATAAAATTAAATAAAGGAAGGGTATCCTAGCTGAATCTGACACATAGGATAATCAATCTTCGTCCCACTGCTTGAGAGTGGATAGAGGCGAAGGTGGAGTACCCGTGTCTAAAATTTTTTCCAACGACAAGCCAACTCAAAAAAATTTAGCCAATAAATGCACACTTAGCGAACGTTTCAAACCTCAAATTGGTCATTCCGTAATGGCACAATGAACCGTTCACAGTTTTTTCGGGCCACCCACATATGCTGCCCCTCACATAGAATCGACTCTCTGCAGATTGGATGGTAAGAGTGCGGTTCATTGATTTGACATGCTGCAGATTGGATGCTAAAGCTTTTATTGACAGCTTGATCAGGAATCTGCAAAGAGCTTTTGGTGCCCTGAGAAAGCGCTAAAAGGTGAAGTGGATGGCTCTAGCATCACTGTCCTATAAAGAGAAAGGTGAGTACCTATTTACATACGACTGACTACTCCATTTCAACTCCACATTTCATATTCACATGATTTCTTTTGGGCCTTTTTCATCTCCTATAAAGACAGAGGTGAGTACCTATTTACATATGAATGACTACTCCATTTCAACTCCACCTTTCATATTCACATGATTTCTTTTGGGTCTTTGTAATCTAATAGAGCTAGATATTCTTTTTTGTTGAAACTACCAATCCTTTTTTTAAAAAAATCACTTTATAAAACTTTCTTTCTATTGAAACTTCTCATCTTTCCTCGAACACTTTTATTTTAATTTTTCACTTTATAAAACTTTCTTTTATGTTCAAACTTCTCATCGTTCCTCACACAATTATTCTAAATTTCTTCCTGATCAAAAATACAATCATCATCAATGTACAAATGAAATCAATATGGATGAGGATGAAGTTCTGAGGTGGCGGAACAACAAAGGCGAACTTCTAGGGTTTGGACGAGTTGCAGACAGTGTACCTTATGAAGGGTCGCGGAGGAGGGAGAGCCACTCCCTCCTTCAAGGAGGTCATTGCTAGTAGAGGTAAGAAACCTCTAGAAAAAGCTAGAGGTACTGCAGAAGAAGGGGAAAGAAATATGTAAGGGAAGACAGTAGAAGCAATCAATGAGGAAATCAATGGCACAAAGGACAAGGAGGTACAAGACAAAAAACAAGGAACTAAAGACAAGAAACAAAATGGACCTTGCAAACCCAAAGTTGAGTTCACACCTAGAGTTATTTTAAACGACCCTACTTTGCAGGCACACAGGGATCAGATGCGGACATATGTTATTATCTGTAAGTTCATGGGACTATGGCCCACTGAAAAGGCATTACAAACATGGATCAAATATCACTGGAAACCTAGAGGGAGCATTGACCTTCATCTTGGGTCAAAGGGATTCTTCATTGTGGTGTTCACGAATATTGAAGACAAGGACAGAGTATTTGAAGGAGGACCCTACTTCTATGCAGCAGCTGGACTCTACATGAGGCCATGGATGATGAATTTTTTCATGGAACGTGAGACTTTTACTTCGGTACCAGTCTCGGTAAGACTCTATTCCTGACCTTTGGATTACTGGCAAAATGAAGTGTTAACAACCATAGGCAATAAATTAGGTCATTTTGTCAAAGCCTATGAAGCCACAAGAAGAGGGAAATACACTTCCTTTGCTAGGATATGTGTGGAAATGGATCTATTAGGAGCTCTACCAGATGAAGTGATCCTGGAAATTTTTTATGAAGAATGGGTGCAAACAATAGAAAATGAGCATATTACATTCAGATGTCATATATCTCATGAACATGGGCATCTATTTAGAGATTGTCCACTTGGTAAAATGGTAAACAACAGAGTGGCTAACATAGTGAAGAAAATGGATAGCTACCAGGAAGTGGTGAATCGAGGAAAATGTGGCAAGAGAGGACCAAAGAAACATCAAAGTGAAGGGCTAAAGGTCAGTCAAAATAAGTTCCAAGTTCTTGAGAAAGATGAAGAGATCACAAAGGAAGATCAAGCAATGGAAGGAAATCCCGAGGAAAAGAAAAAAGAAGAAGAACGTGACCAAACATAGGAAACTGATTATTAGAAAGAAACCATGATGAGTGACAGATGATTTGAGATGGATTAGGAGATGACCCAAAGTGAAATGGATGTGGAGGACCATGAGCTACAGGAGATTCTTGATAAAGAAAACCTAGATCTGGAAGGGTTATTGATTCAGCGAGCTACGGGAGGAGTGGATTCGATACCTCAAGAAGAGCTCAATAGAATACAACAGTTGTTTTTATGGAAAACACAGGTGATTTCATTGGAGAAAGGAAAAAATATAGATAAGTAGGATAACAAAGGGGTGAAGACGATAAAAACAACTCTCGGACTAGCAACGAGAAACCCAGGTAAGAAAAGGGGCAGGAAAAAGCAGAATGAACTCTTGATGGAATGTGGAAAGCTAATGATATATTTATGTAAGATGAAAGATCTAGCCATCTACTCTACAAATCCTTAATTATGAAGTTTACATCTTGGAATATTATAGGTTTAGGGAGAAAGATAAAGCAGAGAATTCTTAGTAATAGGATGAAACAAGAAATGTCGGATATTATCGTTATCCAAGAAACAAAATGTTCCATTCAAAAATTAAGATAAGTCCATAGTAAATGGCTCAGTAGATTTGAGTTTCTAGATGTTAAAGCAGAGGATTCAGCAGGGGGAACTCTCACTATTTGGGACCCTCAAAAAATTAGCATAATAGATGTTCAAGCTACCAGGAACTATCTATCAGTTGTTATTCAACCTATGGGAGACAGGTACACCTATTTGGTCACAAATGTTTATGGTTGCCAAAGAATAGATGGCAAACTCATGTTTCTAGACTCACTGGTGGATCTTAGGGACAGACATGGAGGAATACCTTGGATCATGGGAGGGGATTTCAACATGATCAAATCTCTTTTGGAGAAAAAAGGAGGTATCATAATTCTAAGTAAAATCTCTTTAGAGTTTCAAACAATTATAGACAATATGAACCTTGTAGAAACTGAAAGGAATACTAGCCTCTTTACTTGCAATAATAAAAGAGGAGGAGAGTCTCAGGTAGCTCAAAGTTAGATAGATTCATGATCTCAGAGTATCTGATGCTAACAAATAAGGAAATAATAGCAGAAGTTCTCCCCTTTGGAGGCTCAGATCACTGGCCAATTCAATAGGAAATCAAAGGTATGGGCATTGTCAGAAATAGACCTTTCAAATTTGAAAATATCTAGCTCCCCCATCCAGATTTATTCAACAATATTTAAGAATCGCAGTCAGAAGATTTATAGATTCAAGGAACAAGAATGTTTCTTCTACATAAAAGATTAAAGCATACCAAACTCAAACTAAAGGATTGGAACAAAAATGATTTTGGCAATATTTTTGTTGAGAAAAATTCCGTGGAAAACAAAATGAAGGTTCTCAACCAAGCTCTGATCAAGGATGGATTTGATGGAGTCAAAAGTAACCAAGTTGATAAATATCATCAAGAATTGGAAAATCTATGTAAACAAGAGGAAATTTTTTGGAGACAAAAGTCTATGGCTCAATTCCTAAAAGAAGGGGAGCGTAACATAGAATTTTTTCACAGGTCCACCATGGCAAATAGAACGCACAACATAATATCTTCAATTAAGAATGAAGACGGGAATCTTCTCACCTCCCATGAGAATATTGAAGATGTGTTAGTTCAGCACTTCTAAAGCATTACTCAGGAAAACAATTCAGATAGAGAACAATCCATCAGTGAGATAACTAAAAACATATCGAAGATGGTATATAGAGAGGACAATTTCAATCTAAATAGGCCAGTTTCTAAAAAGGAGGTAGATGATGTCCTCAAAGAAATGTAGAATGGAAAAGCACCAGGCTTGGATAGTTTTAATGTGGATTCTTTTAAAGCATACTGGAATATTGTGAAGCAGGATATTTTGAATGTAGTGGAGGATTCTAGGTTGAACAGAACTATTTTGAAAGTGCTCAATACCTCTTTTATATCCCTTATCCCTAAGAAGGACATTGCTCAAACACTAGATAAGTTTAGACCCATAACTCTATGCAATGTGCTTTACATGATAATATCCAAAGTAGTGGCTAATAGACTTAAAAATTTGCTTCCTACCCTAGTTTTAGGGGAACAATTGATCCAGGTGGATGTTGGTGGCCACCCACCTATCCCATTTCGACCCCCACAACTGTCTCTTTTAGCTTTTTCACTTTCGTAAATTGCAGCACAATTTACTATTTTTAGTAGTTTTTTGGGTCCTGAACTTCCGGAGCCATTTTGAGGCCGTAAACGACGTTTTTTGGGAATTTCGGGGGCAACATGGGCCCATGAATTGATGTTACCCTTCCCAAAGTGGTATTCCTCGAATAGATATTTCTAATGAGCTATTGTACACATCAAACGAAGATCATATGCCAAAGTTACGACCCCGAAAAATTGATGTACAAATTTACCGAAACGGGGCCCACAATTTGGCGTTTCATCTTCTAGGGTTAGGTTTCGGGATGTGAATGGTTTTCCATTCTTTGTCAACAATAAATAGGCCTTTTAGCCTCATTGTAAGACAATTCAGAGGCATGTAGCCACCACATCTTTTCTCAGAGATAAGCTACCATTGCCCTAGCTGGTTTATTTCCATTTCTGGTTGTAAGCATATTTCAATATTTTCCAATAATGAAATGAAGTATTATTTCCGCTGCATATCTATGTTTATTTCTGTAAATTGTTGCGTTCCTATTTAATTCCAGATCAGTGGTATCAGAGCGATTTGCTTTTTCTCTGTCTTTCTTTGCATGTCCCCAATGAGGTCGGGATATAAGGAGTTAGGGCTTGAACTGGTCAAACCTTTGCAAGACTAGCCTCGCAAATCACGACGGCCTCCAATGGAAGATGAGAAGAAATATGAGGGGGCAGGAGATCTTATCAAAATCTTGTTCGAAGAATCCCTCAACCGACAATAGAACGCAATGATGGAAAGCTTTTCCCAGATTCTTCAACGACTACCCAGAGGCGATGCATTGGCTTCCAAGAACTACTCTGGAAAAGCCACACCATTTAAGGTATAAGTTAATTTTTATATCCCCATCTTCGAGGGTCAAATAGACGAAGATGTCATAGATAAATGGTTAAATCTACTAGATGGGTAATTTTCTATTCGTGAATTTTCAAGTCGGGAAAAGATTTTTTTTGCTCTTCTCAATGCAACCCCCCACGTCAAGGACTGGTGGGAAAACTACTACGAGCATAAGGATGAAAGTATAGGCTCGCTAGTTTCAGCCGCACCAACTTGGAATGACTTCTTAGATTCCATCAAGGAGTAGTACTACCCTGTCAAAAGCTATGAAGAAAAACACATCAAATGGACCACACTGCGGTAGGGACGAGACCGAGATGTGCCAGAGTTCACAAACATTTTTCATACCCTTCGCACATAGTTGGGTATCAAAGATTTTGAGCTGTATCTGGTACTGAAATACCGCATCTACCTACACAGATACATCTAGCAATAAATGGAGTTCTTGAACATCTACTCACTCGGCACAGCATATCGATACAGTGTCAAAATCAAGCAAAAGTTCAAACAGAAGAAGCAAGACTTTGGATCTTCAAATCCGAAGCCCAAAGGACAAAGCCAAGATGAGGTGACCCAAGACAACCCCTTGAATCCACAAGAAAAGAACAACACCATGAAGCCAAAGAAGGACACAAGAAAATGGTGTGAGTTCCACAAGAGTCCCACTCATAACACAAGTGAGTGTCGGACCAAGCAGTCGTTGGTGGCCGAGTTGAAGGCTTCTGAATCAGATGCATGTTCCCACCCTGACCCAGAACATAACAAGGGTTATGGCAAAGGGAAGCAAATCATTGATATGGATCCCAGTGCCATTGTTGCCACCACCACGATCTAGAAAAATGAGCCTGAAAATCTAGAGGAAGGGGAGCATCTTTACCACTTACAGATGTGGGTGAAGGGTTCGCCGCTGCAATTCATTGTCAATAGTGGCAGCCAAAAGAACCTCATTTTAGCAGAGTTCATGAAGCAGTCAGGCCTATCGACTACACCACACCCACAACCGTACAGTATCAGGTGGCTTCATGATGGACGAGATCTCAAAGTTCGCCAGTAGTGCTGCCTTCCCTATAGCATCAAGCCCTTCACAGATGAGGTATTATGTGATGTTACATCTCTAGATGTTTGTGATGTATTATTAGGCCAACAATACTTGTGGAGGCGAGATGTTGTGTATGAGTCAAGGCCTCGTGTTGTCATTATTTCTTTGAATAATTCATTATACAAGATACCAGAGGTAGCCCCACCTACTACCACATCTTTGATCACTGCTAAGAAAGGCAGCAAGCTCATCTCCCAGACCAGGAAATTCATCTATCTGGTTCACTCCCAAAGTAAGGGGAAGATTGTCACCACATCCATGACCCCTGTAAAGGGTTCCTCCATGCAACAGTAGAAGCAAAGGGATACGGTCATGACAAGAAACAGGAACAACTTCTCCTCACTCCCAAGGGTACCACACAAATTTCAGGTGGGCAACAAAATTTTGTTACATCTGCAGAGAGAACGCCTTACCAGAACCCATCAGAAACTCATGCGACTCCGACATGGTCCTTACATCAGTACCAAGGCTACGGGCAACAATTCTTTGAAGCACAACATTCCTCCATTACTTGTCTTGCACAAAGTGTTCAATGTGGATTGTCCTTGGCGATGCTTCCCACCATTTCTGGACACATCAGAGGTTGTAGAACAACTCACCAGAGACCCAAATTAGCAAAAGCTTCCTCATCTCAAGGAGGAATTCAGCGCAATGGTGACCATTGCTTCCTAAGGGGGGAGGAATGATCTAGGTGGATGTTGGTGGCCACCCACCTATCCCATTTGGACCTCCACAACTATCTCTTTCAGCTTTTTCAGTTTCCTAAATTGCAACACAATTTAGTATTATTAGTAGTTTTTCAGGTCCTGAACTTCTAGAGTCGTTTTGAGGCCCTAAACGACATTTTTTCAGAATGTTTGGGGCAACATGGGTACATGGACCGACGTTGCCCTTCCCAAACTGGTAGCTCTCGAATAGATCTTTCAAACGAGCTATTGTACATGTCAAACGAAGATCATATGCCAAAGTTACGACCCCGGGAAATCGATGTACCAATTTACCCAAACGAGGCCCACAATTTGGTGTTTCATCTTCTAGGGTTAGGTTTCAGGATGTGAGGGTTTTCCATTGTTTCTCAACAATAAATAGGCCTTTGAGCCTCATTGTAAGATAGTTCAGAGGCATGTAGCCACCACATCTCTTATTAGAGATAAGCTACCATCGCCCTAGTTGGTTTATTTCCATTTCTGGTTGTAAGCATATTTCAGTATTTTCCATTAATGGAATGAAGTATTATTTCCACTGCATATCTATGTTTATCTCTATAATTTGTTGCGTTCCTATTTATGTCTTGGTCAACAATCTAGTTATATGGAAGGCAGACAAATTTTAGACAATATTATTCAAGTCCAAGAGGTGGTTCACTCATTAAGTAGTTAAAGGCAGGCTGGAATGATCATACAATTAGATATAGCCAAAGCTTATGATAACGTAAACTGGACCTATATGAAGAGGCTACTTATTGCCTTTGGTTTTGATCATAATTGGGTCAGCTGGGTGATGGACTTAGTTACTTCCTCCAGCTTCTCTATTGTGGTGAATGACTCTCCCTCTAATATTTTTAGTCCTTCTAGAGGCCTCAGACAGGGAGACCCACCCTCCCGATTTCTTTTCATCCTCATGATGGAAGGACTTCGTAGGTCCATCAAGCATGCCAGAATAACATGTAAGATTAATGGCCTTTAACTAACTGAGAATGGTCGGGCTCTAACACATCAACAACTTGTAGACGATGCTATGCTACAAGGAGTCTCCACAGTCAAAGAAGCTTCAGCATATAAACAAATACTGAACGTCTTTTCCATGCCCATAGGTATGGAAGTTAATCTCTCCAAATCAAAAATATTTTTCTTTAATACCAATATTACGATACAGAGGAATATTTCAAGAATTATTGGCTTCCAATAGGATTCCCTTCCCTCAAAATATTTGGGAGTCCCTCTACCTACTAACCAATGCTCAAAAACATTTGGGAACCCTTGATTAATAAGTTGTAGGATAAAGTCAGAAAATGGACCTTTAGATCTTTAAATCTTGCAAGCAGGTTGGTTCTCACAAAAGTTGTTTTGCAAGCCATCCCTATTTTTATATTATCTGCCCTCCTAGCTCCAAAAGGAGTCCTACAACAATTCAAAAATATACAAAGAAATTTCCTCTGGGGTAAGGAGGAGATGAAGAAGAAATAGGCCTTAGTATCTCGGGAAAAAAATTGCAGACCCAAAATCCATGGAGGGCTTGGCTTCGATGATGAGGAAATACTTAGCAAGGTTTCATGGGCCAAACTTTGGTGGCGTTGGGTTCGGAATCTAGAAACCCAATGGGAAAATGTCTGGAGGAAAAATATGCAAGATCCTCGCAGATTGGTGATCTCGTAAGAATGTCAGGTAATATAAAGGGCTCATACATCTAGAACAAAGCCTGGGAAAATAGAAGATTAGTTCAAGAAAATAATTTGTGGGAAATCAGAGAAGGGAATGTAGCTCTTTTTTGGGAAGATAAGTGGTACCAAGAACCAATATTGTTAAAAGAAGACTTCCTTGACCTTAAACATGAGACAGATTCACAAGGATTAATTAAAGTTAAGGACTTCTAGGATAATACTCAACAGATGGAGAAATGGAGAATGTGGAAAAACATTGATTGCAGAAATAACAAACCCTTGAAAACAAAAGCAGAGGAGCTAAGGAAAATGGTGGAACAAAGGATGATCTTAGTTTGAGAGGGACAAGACCAACTAAGATGGCGCAATAATAAACAGGGCACCTTTAATGTTAAAGAAGCAAAAGGCATTCTCCTTGAATTGGATCCACAGGTTCTGGACAAAATCTAGAAGAAACTTTGGAGGCACCAAGGGTGGATGAAAATTAAACTCTTCATGTGGTTGGTTTACCACGGGAAGATCCTGACTTGGGACAACATCAGGAAGAGGGGTGTTTTGGGGCCTTCTAGATGCCTACTCTGTGGGGAGCAAGAAGAAACAATGGAGCATATTCTCAACAACTACATTTTCACCTCCTGCTTATGGGACATATTTGCCAAAATCTTTCAACAATCCTAGAGGAACAGAGGGAGCATCATCAATACCCTCAACAGTTGGAGGGGAAATTTTTCAGAATATGAAATTCCAACTCAGCCTCGGCCCTTACTCCAAGCTTCATTATATGGAATGTTGGAAGGAGAGGAACAAAAGAACATTCAAGCGGAAAGATATCCCCCATATCGCCTACTTGAGACAATCATGAAACAACTTAAGGAGATAGTGGGTACAACTGTTCCCAATCACCCTAATAATTCTCCCTTAGATGTGGAGAGGAAAATTCTCAGACAGCTGGGGCTGCAAGGACTAACTCCTCAAGATCTTAATAGGAAGGTTACAGCAAGGGACATGGAGAAGGACTTCTAGCATCCTCCACTAGAAGGATATCTAAAATTCAACATTGATGGGGAGTTAAAAGGAAACCTTGGAATCACTGGGTATGGAGGAGTCCTTAGGGATGCCAGGAGAAGTATTATCTTCATCTTCCATTGTCACCTAGGAATAGCTACCAATAACATGGCTAAGCTAATGGCTTTGGAGAAATGCCTGGATTTTCTAAGTCAGGATAATTGGTGCAATGTGATAATAGAAGTGGACTTTGCACTAGTAATTAACTCAATGAAAAGAATAAATAGTGGAATAGCATCAGAGAAATTCTCCAAACACTAGAAATTAATCAGGGTTTTCCTGAGAATACGGGATCACCTACAAAACCTATGCAGTGTCAGCTTCCATCATGTTCGTAGAAAATCCAACAAGTTGGCAGATCTTCTTGCTAATCAAGGGGTCAGCAATACATAGGTCAAGGTTTCGATGGAGTGGCAACAGTTGTGACAAAGCAGACTGAGAAATCTTTGTTGTGAGTAAGAGGAAGAAGATAGGAGAGTGTTCAAACCAAAAGCCATGGAGGCAAGCTCTTAAAATTTTAGCCTTCATATGTGTCATTAGTTTCTAGCAAAGAGGTCTTTGGTGGGAGGCTGAACATAGATGGTCGCTAGTTATCTCGGAGTCAGCGACATGGTCTTTACTATTCATCAGGGAGAGTGCAACAACCACCATAGTTCCTTAATTAATGGTGTGCCTCTCTTCTTCTCTGGGATGCAGGCTCAGGCTAGAAGGTTGAGTAGAAGTAGAAGGTATCTCTGTCCTAGCGACTGTAGGAATCTTCGCATTTTTGGGCCTCAGAGAGGAAAATCACTGCCTTGGTGGTATTTGGATGATAGCACGGATTTTAAGTGGGAAATGGCTTTTGTGATTTTGCAGTGATCCCATCCATTATCCTACACATGGGAGAGTGACGGTTTGGAAAACCACCCTCCATTGCAAACTAATGCCTGGTTAACTTGTGTGGTGTGATTTGATTCTCTACCATTGGATCTCTCTATGTGGATCAACGGTCATGATTGTTCGTGCAGCTTGGTGGGGCGGCCTGTTAAATCTCGGTCATCTTTGTTGTGCGATATCTTCCCTTACTGTTGGTTTAGGCATTGGAGTGACCGACTCAAATCAAAGGGACTCTTCTAGGGTCTGATGGGCATAAGTTCTCGCAACCTTCTGGAGGTAGGTCGCAATTTCTAAATTCTGGCTCAAGATTCATTGTTATCTTCTGGGCATGTTGAGTCGTGAGGTCAAAATTAGTGGATTTCAGGCGGATTACATGAGCGATGTTTACTCCACCATTCGGACCCGAAATCTATTTTGTATTGTTTCTATTTTTTCATTGGGTCTGTTTTGGGTATCAATGAATATGCCTTCTCTGGTCCCGATATGCATCTCATCAGATAGATCTTTATAAACTGTTCATGTGGTTTAGGCATTGGTTGCTTTTGTGGAGGTCTCGTAGTAAAGTTTGTCGGCCATTGGACCGTTTGTCTAGCTCTTGGCTTGGTACCCATGCCTTCAGTGGATTGTTGAATTTATGTCCCTCAGGTTTCTTTGGGTAGTTGTATTATATGTAATTTGTGTCTTTGTTTATAATGAATAGAAGGT
The DNA here is from genome assembly GCA_000404065.3 of Pinus taeda. Taxonomy (NCBI): domain Eukaryota; kingdom Viridiplantae; phylum Streptophyta; class Pinopsida; order Pinales; family Pinaceae; genus Pinus; species Pinus taeda. The sequence continues at coordinate 12,425 of APFE030699468.1, read as the reverse complement.
ACGACTCTTTCTTGATAAAAAAAAAATACAATCATCATCTTTATCTTGTATCCCTTCATGAAATTATATAAACCTACACCATCTAAATCAACGAGTAGTATATTATCATAAACGTTATTTAAAATTCAATAGCTAATAACTTTCTTCATATTCATTTTATTATAAGTGTTATTCAAAACATTTCTTTACTATAATGTGGGAAAACTATCATTCCAGAAAGATTTTTAGTCTCATTTCTACTTATTTTTAGTGATTACTCTTTTCAAATAATTTTTTTATAACTTCTAATGGTTTTTTTTTTTGTAAATTATTTTAAGTTTACATTTTGAAGTACATTTTCGAAATGGTGGTATTTTATGGCTTTTTATCAAAAATTAAGAGGGGTTTTACTTTATATATATATATTCACAAAATTAATCTACTTTGATTATTCTATTGTGATTTTGAGTGAAGCATTATATTATTTGCTATTCATCTTAATGCTTTCAAAGTGAAAAAATTGGAGAAATTGACTTACAACAGTGGCCTTAGTGATGAGACCCATATTGGAAGATTGGGGTTAAAAACCTTTGTTTGCAAGTTTTAGGCCTTAAACAATCTTTTATGGGGTAAATATTTGTATCTTAAAAATTGTACCCCATAGCACTATTAGACCCTTGAATACCTTTTGCAACAATGCAAGAATCATGTCAACCATAGTTTAAATGAAGAAGTTTAACTCATAGAAGTTGAACTGTTATGATTGACCACCATAATTCGATAGGATGTCGTGTAAAAACTAGCTACTCATGGATATTGGACCATCCATGCTAGAAAAATGAAGAAGATGCTATAAGGGGAAATTTGTAACCCATACTAAGTGTTGAACGGGTAAAATTAAACCTTTAGCTAACTATTGGACAACATTATAACCAAGCAGCTCAGAGGAAAAGGATTTCAATTTTATTACAATAAATTTTATCCCATAGTATAGAAGAGCAGATATGGATAGATAGAGGGTAGCATAGAGAGGATTTGTGTTCGGCACCAATTGATGAGCCATAGGTCTCACTCTTTGGTATTTTCACCAATTTGATTCAGAGAAAGAGTGAGTAGAGCTCTCTCAAATTCAAATGACATTCCCCCAAAGGTTTCCAAGTCAATTTTTGTTATCTATATTTCAGATAGTTTTATTTGTTATCTATTTTCCACATTTTGTATATATTACATAGATAAGTAAAAAAGATTAATTTAAAAAATCCATAAACTGTAAGAAATGATAAACCTTTTAGTATAAATTTTAAATTTTAGTATATTATTATTATATTTCTTGTCGCAAGCTCTCAAGTGGAATATCCATGGTGTCGATTTCATTGGGTATATTCTAGTGAGTTGTAGGGAGTTAGAGTAGTTAAAAAGAGAATCATAAATTCTCAGCTAGGGTTGATGGATCTAGCTTTAATAACACTTGATATCAAACAAAGGAGAGATTGACAAAGGCTAAAAGAGGAAGTTGTAGGTATTCGACATCATAAGAACACCCTTATGGAAGATATGGAAAACAATCTTGGAATTTTGGAAGATAGAGATTTTGACTCAAAGGTTAAATCAAATGGAAAATAAAGGGATCGAAAATAAATTAGAGAGGAGTTTAATAATGAACATGAGAAATAAAATCCCTATTTGAATGGCATAACACGTTAACATTTCATGTTTAATATGGAAGTGAAAAAAAAACCACATCATGGTGATATTGATGGTTTAAGATTAAATCATTGATTGTCGAAGTTAGAGGAGGAATTTTGGTGACCACCACATAGAGGAGGAATAGAAAGTTTCTTTCAGTTATTTGAAACTAGAATTCAATTCCATGACCTCATGGCAAAGCCACATTGAAACCCAAAAATAGTATGGGGATTTCCTTGTCACAAAGTGGTAGGATTTCAAAACTCTTATAAATTTCCAATTCTACCCTATTGGGTATGCAGAGTAATAGTGGATTAGGTGACATATCTTTAGGTACAAATGAGGGTAGAATATATTTTAGTACAACATATAACTCAAGAACATGGAAACACTATTAGGTATATCTCCCAATAATCTAGATGTAGTTGTCAGGAATCTTGAGGGTCTACAAAGCCATATGTTGAAGCAAGTTATGTTGTTCAAATTTTGAATGGTGGACAAGGCTTGCTTATAACCATAGTGCCTAGAAAATTTAATATAAAAGAGAGTGCAATGATATGCTTCAAGGTATAAGGAACACCAAAAAGATTCCAAATAAAGGATGATCAAATGGAAAGTTGGGAATCAAAAAAAGAAAATGATCACAACGTACTAGTGCAATGATTCTAGAAACCTTTACAATAGTTGTAAAATTGATGTTGAAATAGAGGAGAAGTGTTGAAAAGTATATTCAGAACTCTACCTACATGGATAGAAGAAGGATGGGAAGAATAAAGTGTCATGGAAATAGATTTGAGAAATTAGTTGGAATGTAGCTTGCATGTGGATGAGAATATTTTATGCACATTATTGTAGAAGAGGTTGAATCTAAGTAGCCTTCAATGAAAATAAGATAAGGAGAACAAACTCTTCCATCTAAAGATATAGGTAAAGAAGAAAAAACTTGATGGAATGTTCAACTTAGGATAACAAGTGAATCTAATTGCAGTATTTCTAGTTAAAAATGGGGATTAGCAGTTTGAGATCATCCAAACTCATAGCCATTGGAGTGTGTAACTAAGGATTCATCAATAAATGTTTCTAAAAAATGTAAAATAAGTTTTTTATTAATTTTGATTTTACTAATAAAGTACGATTGGATGTCATTCCACTTGATGTATTTGGATTGGCGTTTGTGAGTATCAATGTGTACACGTTGGATGCAATCTATATTATATGAGCTAACCAATACCACCTCCTCAAGGATGAAAAATGCTCCACCATCAATGTAAACAAGGGAAAGTATGATGCTTCAATGGTAACACTAGAAGGAAAAGACCCTTTAGTGGATGTTTTTATTGAAGCCCTTATAAAAATAGCCTAAAAATATGTTTATAGTGGAGGTCACTAACAGAGTTGGCAGACATATGTTTTTTAATTGTGTGTATATATTACACTAACGCAATGTTGCATTATTATAAATAGATGCACCAATGCTTAATATCATATGGTACACTGTGGTGTGTAGTACTAAAGAAGGTATATTTTTGGTAATTATTTTAGCATCTTTTCATTAGAACTTACAAACCTTTTGCATCATGAACTAGGAAAATGTTAAGGAATTGTAATAAAACTTGTGAGATTAATATGTAAGACAAAAAACTGACAATTGTCATTTCCTTATGCAGAAAGAAGGAAAAACGAGAAACTATTGTTCCAAAGGAAAGGAGAAGGACAGGTTAACCGCTGTCCCTTTGGCGGGGAACCGTATGCAAACAAGGAAAAACAAATCAAAGCGAATCAGCCCTAGAAAGGAAGTGGAGATATTGGCTCGGCACAGGAAAGAAAAGAGATGAATGAGGACTAAATGTTCGGCGAATCCCTTAGGATCCTTGATCCTAAGGGATCGCTGCTTTAACTATTTTTGCACCTAGATATCTACGCCTTCACCATTATAAAAGGGGCAGCACTATTAGCTCGAGGGGGGTTAACAATCTGTTATGTTTGATGTAATTTCCTTTAAGATTAAAACTTTGATCTTCGAGTCTCGTTAAGAACTGATATATTGTAATTCCACTTTACGCATTAATTCAAATTTGGTTGTTATTTCATCTCTGAGTTTGGAATAACTTCAAGCGGTGTACCCCTGGAGGCTAAGGGCCCGACCCTAGAGGAAACTTGCTCTTTTACTATTACGTTTGGTTTATGTGTGGTTTGCTTATTGATGTTATTTGGTAATCTTATGTGTTTTGTAAGTCTACATCACATGCTCTGTTATGTTTAATTTATTAAGCGTTCTAAAGATAGAACTATTGTATTGACTCTACATCGTATCACTGTTCTTTTAAGTGCTGATATAATATTGCTAGTCTTTACATAATATTGTTGCTATTTAATTATAGAGCCTTTGTGTTGTACACTTGTTCAATGACATTATGGAATTCATCTTGGGAGTTATGTTCTTTGCGACTGTTGGATCTATAAACAATGTTGTTCTATTTTGAAATGTTGTCGTACTCTTTCTAATTGAGATTGATAATTGGATCAGATTACTATTAAGGTGTGCCGTGTGTATATATGGTTCTCAAGTGTTGTTGTATAATTCATAATTAATCAATGTTGTTCCATTTTTGTGTGTTCTTCAATCCTCCCTTAAGTGTGAAGGATTATCGTTTGATTCCTGTAGATTACGATTAGTGCATTTGATCTTGTAGACTAAGGTGTTACTACTTGTTAGACTTAGTTATCGTTACAATTTCTTGTTTGTTGTTCCATTTTAGGTTTAATGTTCTATTTCTTAATTGTTGTTCCATTTCTTATCTGCCGTTTCAATTCCTGTCATTTTTTATTTTAGTGTGAAGAACGATCTCAGGCTGTAGTGAGCATTGACATCTACTGTCCAGCTCCCAGATCCACGATATGTTCTCTGGTTTCCTTTTCCATCATTTTACAAAGGGATGAGTTATTGCTACTAAACCCTTCACTAATAAATTGCTTAGTTTTCTGAATGTGTGGTTTAATCTTTTGAAGTAGTTAGCTGTAAACAAGCATCCATTTACTTTTGTATTTCGAACACTGCACTACTAGCATTACTCTGGCAAATGATAGCCTCTGACTTAAACACTCTTTGAAATACAAAATGTTCCTGGATTGACGTATTAATGTGAGGTAATTAGAGGTGAAAGACACCGTTTTTATAGCTCGACATTTTGGCGCCGTTGCTAGGGAAAGAGTGTAGCCATTTGTTCTTTTTTAGAGTAGTGTATGAACCTACTAGGGAAGAATTGGGTTTTAAAAACGGAAGGTAAGAACCTACGTGTGGAGCACGTAACAACCCTGCTCCCTTGCCCGCTTTCATACAGATTTGCTGATGTTTTCTTTGGGTAGAATTTAGTAGTTGATTTGTGTGCATGACTAAGCAGAAAAAGCCAGAAAAGAATTCCAAACCTCTACCCAAGCCATAAAAGGCTAAGGGGCCGGTGACACTTTGCCAACCAACCTTCATAGACAAAATATTCAAGAAAGCAGAATATTAGCCCTCAGTAGGACCCAGAAAAGTTATTTCTAGATAACCTACTAGTTCCCTTCAGGCCACAGGATCACCATCTGTAGCCTTTGTTGAGGTGCATAGCCAAACTAAAAGTGGGACTTTCAAGAAATCGAAAATTCTACTCCAAAACTATTGCAGGAAGGGAATTTCAATAATATTTGTGAAGGAGGAGGAGAGACAGGGGAAACAGAGGAACCGAGATCTCCTCTTGAGACAACTCAGCCATTGAATAACCTAGACAAGGGAAGTGTTGGAAAAATCATTTTTGAAGAAACTCAATCTCCTCAGACATTAGGCACTCTCATTATCCCAGATAGAGGAAGTGCTATTAAAAGTATTCCTGTTAAAGCCATTCCCCCTCAACCTAGGAATACCCTCCTAGATATCCCATAAGGTTATTGGCATATATACAACCAAATGGCTCAAAACCAGCCAAACACTCAAACCTCTACATTACAATACCCCATAGTGGATTTTGTAGCAAATGTGCCTATGAAAGCAATCCCGCTTCAACATATCCCTACATTCCACGGTCTTACATCAGAAGACCAGGATGCATTTCTATTTGAATTCCATGTGCTGTGTAGGGGATATGATTAGACCACCGACCCCGAGAAACTGAAACTATTCCCTCTACATTAAAAGGGGCTACTTTAAGATGGTTTATGGGATTAGGTGGCGAGGTTATAAATAACTATGATCAAATGAAAGAATATTTTCTAAAAAAATATCAGTACTATTGCAGGTCTAGAAAACTGAACGATGAAATATTCTAGATGATAGCTACACCAAATGAAACATTAGAAGAGTATGTGAAACGTTTTCAGTATAATCTTCAAAGATCTCCTTATGCATCACTGCCTTTACCTGATAATGTGTTAAAAACAACATTAATAAGGGGCATGAAGGAACAATGGATTGAAGCATTAAACATTATGGGAAAATGAGATATTCATCAAGAAAATTTTGTTGACATCATTGATTTATGTATCAGGAGCTCGACAGGCAGCACAAGATTAAAACCAGCAGAACATGATCGGTTTGTAAGAGATAATAAAATTTCGACAGAAGGAGTAATGCTTGTAGAAATTGGAAATTTATTGGAAATTTTTAAAACTGATATACTAGGGACACTAACTACACAAATTCATATTATGTAGGCCAGATAGAACCAAATTGAGGCAGAACAAAATTTGGCAATCTTCTGTCCCCGATGCAGGAAAAAGAATAACCATAAGGAGTGTCCACTAGATGCAGTCCAAACATGTGCCATCTGCACAAAAGATCACCTTACAGAAAGTTGTCCCTCACTTCCCAGATTAAAAGAAGTATATAAGGAAGTGGAAGAAGAGTCAGAATATGTGTATTACCTCATCCAGCGCCATCAGTGGCAGCCGCGACAATCTAGTATGTTTCCAGACCCAACTTATTCTTTTCAGCCTCCGTAGTATAATGCTCAGCAATATAATATGTGGCAAAGTCAATTTCAATCCCCCTTTCCAAATTGGTCACCACAGTCGTTTCCTTCCTCAACCCCGTGGCTGAATCAGGCAAGCCAACCTGGTTGGCCGAATCTTCCTTATACCCCACCATATTGGCAAAGTAACGAATACCCACCACAATGCATTCCCCCTACTTCAGAAAGATCAGCCTGGCAGACAAACTGGCAGAGACCGATGCATCAGCCAGTAGGAACCATTGCGCTCTCTCAACCTACACTACCAGCCTTACAACAAAATCCCAGGTCTAATATGAGACAGCAACTCCCAGCCCAACCCAACCCCAATCCAAATAACAGACCAGTCCAATCTGTCCAAATCATAGAAACACTAGAAATAAGAGTCGATCAGAGGGAGTGTAATGATCTTCAGCTAAGATCTGGGCGTATTATTGAAACCGAGGGAGATAACACAGTTTAGGTTTAAAATCAGTTACCCAGAGAACATTTGTCACAAGAAGAGGATGTGAATAAATAGAAAACTCATAATCAAGCAACCACATCCTCTCCCTCGTTCCCAGAATGATTAATCATACCTCAACCTATACAATATCCTGATTTTGACATTCTGGGAGAATTACAAAATTTGTACATAAAAATTCCATTCCTCCAAGCCATTCAAGACATCCCGATATACGCAAAAACTATCAAATAATTGTGTATAAAGAAACCAATGAGGAATATAACAAATAATCCAAGAGTCCAAGTAGTTGGTACTCTATCTGACTTATTATCAGGAAAAGAAACACGCATTAAATAAGAATACCAAAGAAATCCAATAGTAACTATGCAAATTTATGGTCAGACCCTTTCCAATGCCTTTAAATATCTTAATAAAACCACTACTTGCCAAAAGCTAGGCATTACATCTAAAGAACCCACCTCTACCTTGCTATAATTGGCTGACCAATCTGTGGTTAGGCCGGAGGGCACACTACATGATGTCATGGTCTCTGTTGACTCCTGGGAATATCCAACCGATTTTCTGATAATAAATCCCAAAACCCGACTTTATGGACATCCATTGATTTTAGGTAGACCTTGGTTTGCGACTGTCGATGCTTATATTTGCTGTTGGCAAGGCAATATGACCATAACCAGAAGAGAAAATATCGAGAAATTAGTTCTATATCCTCCAGCACAGCCAAGTTTCACAATAATCAAAACTAATAGGCACCTTGTATCATACCTTATTGATAACATTAGATCTCCATTAACTATACAAGAGGCACTTGATTTGAAAGACCAAATAGAAGACGATGCCATTAATAATTGTATTAGTCAAACTAAACTCACGTCCCGCACACAATGTCACATGATAAAGGCGACATTTGATAATGAATTAGAAGAAGATCCTCTTAAAGATACACATGATCAAACAATACCTGTTACCTCTGTTGCAAATAGTAAATTGTGGAAATTGAACCAGGAAAAACCTTAAACATTAATGCCGACCTCACATCCAAAGAAGAAATGAAGCTCATCCATTTGTTAAGGAAATATAAAGAAGCATTTGCATGGGACTACCCTGATACGAAAGGAATTGACCCCGAATTATGTACACACTACATTTATATAGAAAAAGATGCGAGACCTTTTTGTTAGCATCAGAGGGGACTTAATCCTCATCTAAATGATGTGGTAGAAGCTGAACTTCAAAAACTTTTAGATGTCAACTTCATCTATCCTATCTCCGACAGTAAATGGGTCTCTCCACTTGTGGTGGTACCAGAAAAGAATGGGAAATGGAAAATCTATGTGGACTACAGAGAGCTAAATAAAGCAACACAAAAAGACCACTTCCCTCTTCCATTCATCGACCAAGTATTAGGCACTTTGGTAGAAAAGAAATTATTTTTTTTCCTGGATGGCTTCAGTGGATACAATGTTAGGTCCCTATAATACTAGTGATTACCCCATTACTATGGTAGTTGTACCTCTTATTAATATTTGTGTGCCCCTATTGCCCCCATATTCTTATTACTGTGCCCCATAGAATCCCCCTATTGTTATTTTTGTGGCTTATATTATTATTATTAGGTCGGCTGGGTTATATTGTGACTCCTTAGACTCCTATATATAGAAAGGAGGTTTTTTCATTTGTATCATCCAAGAATTGTTCATTTATGTAATTAAGGAGGTTGCCCCCTCGAAGAGGCTGAATTCTAAGGCGTTGATCTATCTTTTCTATCTTTTCTTGAGCTGGTTTCATAACATTTGGTATCAGAGCTTTGAATTCTAGGGTTTCGCTGCTCCAAACAGGTCATCGTGGCATTTTCGCTATAACATTTTTTCTGTGATGTTTCAGAAGTTGAAAACAAAACCCATTTGAGAAGACATCACACTAAATCTTGGGTCTAAATTTCAGAGCTTTTTACACTACATTTTCGGAGATATGATCTGAGGAAGTTGGTCCATTTGCAAAATCTTGAAATACATTCAAAACAAGTGACCTGGGGAAACTTCTCATAACCTTCTCTCTGAGCATCAGATTGAAATGTCGTAAGAATGTACAGAAAGAGGAAAAACTTTAGTTTCTTGTATATATTTTCCAGAGGCAAAGGTCAAAATAGTGACACGTGGCACTTCATACAAGTTCACTCTTCTGAAAAGGTCTATAATCAGGTCACTGTGGGAGATTTGGCATAACTCTTCATTGGAGAATCCAATTGGGGTCAAACTGGTGGCATTAGAAAGAGGACACATAGGGCTACCACAGGTTGCAATTTCAGAACTGGATGTTCTAGAAATACAGAGATACATCAGAGGCAATATTGAGCTCCTAAAAAGAAAAAAAAGGTGTGTAGATTTTTTTAAATTTTTGCTTA
>APFE030699466.1:83307-94208 GCA_000404065.3 Pinus taeda | reverse complement strand
GAAGCCCTTTCCTGCAACTATAACAAAGTCCCACATAGCTTGGTAATAAGGTGAGCGAGCAACATTAAATGGGATATGTGAATCATACCACCTTCTAGCAATGTATTGATGAGAAGTTTCTTTGCATTGTTTTTTCCAATGTTGATCCAAAGTGGGTTGATGACTTGGCTGGGAGGAAGTGGGATTAGAAGAGGCAATGTTGGCAGAAGATGAGAAAAAACTTTGGATTTCTCTTCTCTTTGTTCCTTTTGATGGTTGGCCAGTGCCATTAGAAGGATGAACATAGTGAAAGGGGTCATTGGTGGAAGGGATAGAAGTTGAGTCTTGAATCTCATAATCATCATAACCACTCTCTTTCATGGCTTCTAATAATTCCCTCTTCCTTGCAACGTCATCTTGGATGGCATTCTCCCTAGCCTTATCCTCATAAAACTTTTCAAACTTGGAAATGTATTCTGCCCTAATAGGACCTAACACTGCATTTGGTGCACCACATGTCATTACTTGGCCTCTTATCTCATCCAAGTGTTGATTCAATCTAAGCATACCCCCACCTCCAATAGATTTATGGCATAATTTGCATATCATTTTTCCATCAATTTTATCACAATGAGCCCATGCACTGTCCTTTCCTTTTGGAGACATGTTCGCTTGAAATAATTACAATTTGCAAAGAAATCTGCCATTTAAAAAAAAATTGCAGCTAAGCAACATGGAAAACCAAAGCTAAATTTAGGAAAACAAATGCACATGTAGGCTACAAAATTTGATAGCATAGAACTAGAGATTTGATAGCATAGACGATAGACGATAGAAGTGAGAAGTTTATAATTTTATAACACATAAAAAAATTTAATTCATGGACAACGGTCAAATGAAGAATTTTCAAGTGAAAATCCTTACTTGGAAATGCAAACTAGCTTCCTTAGTCTCCTCTCTTGAAGATGTCAACTCCACTGATAGCTATAAACTATCTCCAAAATAGCTCCAACTCCAACTCCAAGACGACTACTCTAGCAAAAAGTCAACACCCTCCAAGCTCCCAAGCAAACTCACAAATACTCATAAACACTCCAAATGAGATGCGTGAGACAAATGAGAGAGAGAAGAGCCTCTTAAAGGCTTGGAGAGGGTGTTTTTGGAGGGAATGGACCCTTACTTTCCCTCCAAAACCCCTAAACTACCTTGGAAAAACCACTCTGTGGGTCCTCGGCGAGCATGGCAGGTAACCGGCCGGTTTAGGATGGAACCGGCCGGTTTGCTACAAATTGGCTGGTTCCATCCAAAACCGGCCGGTTAGGGCCAAAATCTCGCCAAACTGCCTCCTTAACTGGGTTTTTCAGCTGGTTCCAACCGGTGGCCCTGCTGACTGGCCAGTTAGACCGGTAACCAGTTAGCTAGGCCGGTTTTAAAAACACTGTGAATCCAAATGTAACATTATTAGCCTCGGTGTATACCTTAACATTGCAAATTACTTACTGTATTCATGTCACAGTTTTCTTGTTTTCCGTTGATATTCTTAACAATATCAAATTCATTCTCAAAATAAGGACAATTGACTGATAAAGGTCACAAAACCCATGCCTAATTTCAGTTCAGTTGCAGCAATGAAAATGACACCAAATACTGAGGTTCTCCAGTCCTCCATAAAGTAATATTTGTTATATCTCTACTCAAATGTATGTGCCTCCCAAGGATATCTTCAATTTCAATAACTGAAGCTTGCCAGTATTTTGAATACAATGGAAAACTATAAATACCAAAAAACTTCATCCAACACTCGATTGGGAAATAAATAACTGTCCTCACAAGTAAAAGTGCCACAAATTCTAGTAGTGCTTTTTTATCAAATGAAAAGCACCATCTTTCTCAAGCCCGTATGCTTTTTGACTTATCTGTGATAGCCAAGGCTCGTCCTTCAGGCTCTTTTCTGAATTGCTGAGATGTCAAGTATGTCTCCAAGTCGTTAATCACTGTATTTGAGTTTGGATCATTTTGTGTTTTCAGCCTCTCTATAAACTCTCTTGATATAGCATTTAAAAGTTTTGTGAAAGGTCTAGGATATGCTTGATAGAGACGGAAACCAGCTATCTGCAGAATCAAACAGGGACAGAACTTATTGTATGCTATAAGAACATAAATGAAGTGATACCCAAATATTGGCTTTTTAGCATATTACCTTCAAAAATATTTCTAAAGCAGCTGCTGTAAACCTGTTGGGAGGGAGTGCATTGAGAAATCGAGCCATCCAAGACCATCCATCCTTCACACCATGAAGATTGTTAATGCCTGGTATGTCTGTCTGCAATCAGCAAAGTGGAGGTGAAGACAATCTTGCTACTGTGAAAATATATTAATTGCATAATTCAGTTATTTTTGTAAACAAGTAAGGCAAAGAGGCTTGACCATAGGCAACAAAAAAGATTGGCATTCTCTATAATGTTGTAACAGTTATAGCTGGGTTATTTGCAGTGCTTGGTAAAGTGAATGAAAAGCATGCCTTACACTCGACTATATTGATTGCCTTCTATCTCACGTATGTCACAGTCATAGAAGGAAAAATAGCGCAAAAAAAAATGTTAAGAAACTTGCCACTAGAAAAAATTTTCCATGTATGACAGCCAAACCTAGCTCACAGTTAAATAATCCAGAAAACTTTGAATATAGCCTTTAAAGTAATTCATTGAGGATGGAATATAATATATTGAACAACGTATGAATGAATGATATGGTTTCGTTACAAATGAGTGCCCCAGGTGGGATGCCCTTTGATGAATTTTCCCAACTAACAGACATTCTTTCATAATTATCAATTATAATTGTTAATTATTCTTATTGTTATTATTATTCATTGATATATTTATGTTTAAAACACCTTAACATAACATGGTTAAGTAAACAAGCAAGGTACTCACCACAGTTATGCAATCATGGATTATGTAGAACTGTGCCAGAAAACGAGAATAGGTAAAAGTGACCTAAGTCATCAAGGAGAAGGGCGATTTCTTTTAGTCAAGAACTTAGTTTGCTCAAGGTAAAAGTGTATGGCCTAACACTTGTGTTAAATTTTCTAATAATTGAGAACAAATGACATTTGTGACACTTTCCTTGATGTCATACAAGGACTCCCTATGATCAAACCCATCTAGCAGCTTTAATAATTAAAAAAAGATCTCGACAAACTTCATAAAATATTGTAGATAACTGTAGCATCCTTGTAACTCATATAATGACTCTGCAACCCCAACTTATACTTAAATCTATTAGCATCAAGTTCTGGGTAGCAGGTCAATCGATTTTGGGCAGCAGATCAATAGATTTAAATGGTTCATTTCAACCTGCAGTTTTTGGGAAGCAGCTTAATGTCATTGGTGGCAACATGACACTTGGACAATATAAGTTGTCTAGGATTAACTTTTAGTCACTTAGAACTCATTTTTTTTTATGTTTTGCAAGTTTATAACTAGTACTTTTTATTTCATTTTGTTTTATTTTTTAATGGATTTAAACAAAATTTGATTTGGTTTGATCAAATTTATTTGCCAAGCAGGAACAGATTTATTCACCATTTTATGATATTTTTCGAATTCCAAACCCTTCTCAATGAAATTTGGTGAACGCTCCGACCATTAACAAACAAATGTTTCTTAAGAAGCAGTTCTAGCTCTGTGCCTTAATTGCATAAATAAGACATCAATGCGAAGAACTTTTCATGCAAATCTGAATACCAATGCTTTATTCTAACATAGCTACAACCAAATGATAATATTAAGCACTAATTACAGACAGACATGATTTATCTTACTCACTAACAAGTTTGCAATTTAGCCTTACAAAACACTGCAAATACATTAAGGAAATTATGCCTTTAACAGAAAATAGGATAACAGATAATTCAACCAAATTATCCTTCATGCAAGCCAAGAAACTCTGAACACAATGAACAACCACGAAAGGCAAAAAGCCTGACAGCTCTGTTTCAATGAATACGTAGAAGCTTGGAAAGATGGAAGCATATCTGGCATGTTCCTGAACCACATAACACAATTTTCTTCTAGTTCAAAGCTGATCAACAGTTTAACGCTGAATTAAACTTGTCTTACAGTTAAATCATGATGACTATCCGCATAGGTCAATATAAAATATCCAATAGTGATTCAAAGTAAATTATATTAAAAGCTAAAACATTTCACTATGATACTTTATAAATCAATTTCTCATTGTCTTTGATGAAAAGATAGCCACTAGAGGTTAATCGGTTTGGTGAAAGCAGGGTGATATTATAGCCCCCCACCACAGTTAAGTTCCTCAAAAACTAACCTGCACACTCCCACAAGGGGGCTGCTTATTAGCAGTTGGGCCACCATGGCCCTTAAGTCGAGCCGGGTGGTCACACACGTCATAAGTATAAGAACGATGTCCCACCTTTTAATAGGTAGTGGATACCCAAGACTTCGGTGTAATAAGGAGGCTTGTTCAAGATTCTTTAATAGAAAGATGAGTTTTCTTGCAGTGAATATGGCATATGAAGGGTTCGGAACATGTAAGATAGCCCATTTATCATATCCATTTATGCACCAACATATACTTCAGAATAAAATGTGTTTTGCACGATTGACAAATAAATCCCTATATTTGACCCGTCTCCTGACAGTTGCAGTCAGGAAGATATATATAAGCATAACCATATACATGCACAGTTGCACATAAGATAAACACACATAAAAATACGTCTTTAAAGTATAACACTCAACTGCCTTGGTAACATAATAAAGGGAAATGACAAATGGAAATTTGGATTCATTGTTAATGTTCTACCTGAATGATCGCTGCATATAGAGTTACATATGCCTTCATGCGAGCTAGATAATTATCTGTACTTTCGATCTTTCCATTATCTTCTCGGTATCCAACTGTCTTGTAGTATGCATTTTCCGACTCAAAAGCAATCTGACATATTTGAAATTTGTTAAAAATACGTTCCACCAGAAATTTCTCAAGAATCTTTCCCGCCACATGTGAAAACTAATAATCCATTTATTAACAAAAGACAAAAGAATGCTTCTTTTCAAACGCTAAAAAAATTCATCTAAAAGGAAAATAATAAGACAGATGTGATGCAAATAAATTATCTTCATGTAGCAGCATGTAGAAGTTGTGCTGCCACTACTATTGAGGAGCTAAGTTCCAAGCCATTACAGTGGGCCATTCCAAGACCAACGGTTATGTGTGAAAACTATCTACTTGTCTTTATGTAGTTATTTATATTTGGCAAGAAGACCAACGACATTCATTGCATGTTGTCATTATGTTTCGACAGTACATATTGATGTAGTCCAACTAACTGCTGTGATTCATCCAACAAAAGATGAATCAATATTGCATGACTTGTACTCGTATGATTCGTGTGGGTATTGACTTGATGAATCGTATAAGAATCGAGATTGACCATATGTAACAATCTCTAAAAATTGAAAACTAATAATCCATTTATTAAAAAAGACAAAAGTATTCTTCTTTTCAAAAGCTAAAAAAATTCATCTAAAAGGAAAATGATAAGACAGATGTGATGCAAATAAATTATCTTCATGTAGCAGCATGTAGAAGTTGTGCTGCGACTACTATTGAGGAGCTAAGTTCCAAGCCATTATAGTAGGTCCATTCCAAGACCAACGGTTCATGTGTTAAGACTATCTACTTGTCTTTGTGTAGTTATTTATATTTGGCAAGAAGACCAACGACATTCATTGCATGTTGTCATTATGTTTCGATAGTACATATTGAAAGAAAGAAAGAAATTATTTTTAACATCCATGAGGCTAAAGATAGCGTATGGGACAAATTGCTTTTTCATCTGCTTGATGTATTCAGCCATTTTTCTGTGAAGCTTCAAAATAAATGCTCTCAGCTTCTCGACAAACCCCTCACTAAATAGATTATCCCAAGAGCTAGCTGCCAGCATATCTACATAACTTTTCCTATTGTCTTTGAAGGCCTCACATTCTAAAATGAAATGTTTTTCTATTTCCACTTTTCCAGAAGAACAAAAAATGCATACTCTTTTCTCCCACACTTCCTTTTCCCTTTTCTAGCACCCTATTTCACAACGGAGTCGATGAAAATTAGTCCTTAATTGAGCAATAAGAATTTTGGCTCTCCAAGGGATATTGGCCTCTATGTATGCTTTTGGTTGATGACTGTGAGTGGGATTAAACACTTCAATATAGTAATTTTTCTTTCTTCCTAGCTCTTTATCCCAAGTACGCTTGTGGAACTTTTCCATAACAAAAGATTTTATCTCTATGTTGTTTATGGGATACGCATTCAAGCCAATACCCCATTTACTAAACCATTTGTTATTTTGCTGCATCCAAGTTTTTTTGCTCTTGCACAATCTATCATTAAAGACAACCTTAGGCTATCTACCCTCTTCCATTTGCTCAATTTTTTTTAAATATCTTATGACTCGCACCATAGCAATTGCTTCAATTGATGTAGTCCAACTAACTGTTGTGATTCATCCAACAAAATATGAATCAATGTTGCATGACTTGTACTCATATGACTCGTTTGGGCACTGACTTGATGAATTGTATAGGAGTTGAGAATGACCCTTATAAGGCTAAGCAAAATACAGAATCCCTCCATTTTCCCTTTCCCTTTCCCTCCACCTGGTGTCAAAAAAAAAGAAAAAAAAATGAAATTTGCTTCTAGGGATGGGTCGTATACAGGGCCGTACGAGTTTGATCTGAGTCGTATGTGAGTCAATGGGTCCAAGGCTGCTTGGGAGCAGGAGCAGGGAGCGACATTTTCAAAATCTCTCGCATCGGGAGCAAATTGAGAGCGAATTTTTATATAATATATATTTTTATACATTTTGATGCATGTATGTCAACAAAAGCATGTAGAATGATAAATTAGATAGAAAAAACATAAAAAACGGATTAAAGGATAGAACATCAATCATCTAGAAGTTATAATCTTCATCAACCACATGTCCACAACTTACAAGTTCTCATTTCTATAGCTTGCAAGGGTGCACATAATCAAAAAGTATCAAGTGCAATCTATCTTTGAACCGAAAATACATCAACAAATAGGCTCTAGATGGTCTCTAGCATCCAAAAAAGTTATGCTACAACAAATACCTACATATCATCAAAACCATTGCCTATCTTGGGATATTTGTCATTAATATCATCCTCTAAGCAATTAACATAAGATAAAAAAAATGTAACATGTCAAGACAAGATTTTGTTTGAGTGATGGGTACATTTTAGTACGGTCATGATAGAAAAGTTCGACAACCAATGTCACTAACATCAAGGTACACAGAGGGCTTGGTGCTCTTGATTAAATACAAGTTCCATACCCTAGTACATGAAAAAATCCAATGGAAACATTGCAATCCTCCCAATCTTGAAATCTTAAAAAACTGATAAGTCTGTTGGATTTTGAGTGAGATCTAAAATTCTACTTTCTCCATATGAAATCCATTGAGGTTGGAACCATTCTCAAATGTCCCAAGTCATTTCATGGTAATGTTAAAAATTTAAGTAAAAGTGAAATTCTCCTTTATCTTTCATTTTCAATGAAAGTGACAATCTCCTTTATCTTTTATTTTCATCCTTTTACTTTTACTAAAAATGAAAGATAAAGGAGAATGCCACGTTTACTTTAAGAATTGAACATTACCATGAATTGTATATCAATACTAGGACCATAGGATTGAATATTAGGCTTCCCTACTCAAAACCTCTTGTTTCTTTGAATTTCTTTTGTGTTTGGAACATCTTTGTGATACAATTTTTGAGAAAATGCTAGGGAGTGATTTTTTTTGCAGGAGCGCGCTTCAGGAGTGGATTTCGGGGGTGGGGGGTGGCGGGGAACACTCCCACACAACCCTGAATGGGTCAACGCGAGTCTTGTGTGAGTCAGTGCAGGTAAGAGTCTTATGTGCAGGTTCTATGAGAGTGACTTGCTTTGGCATATGATTCGTCAAGACCCGCGAGCCTTGAAGGGTCGTGCTTCACTGAGATGAATCAATGCCTCGTTTAGGGTACGTGCATGTGTCCATGCACTAATTCTCCACTTATATCAACCAGTAGAGTGTGACAAAGTGATTTGCAGAAAAGCAAAGGAAAAATGCATACTCATATGGACTCTATGATGTTATAGAGATTTAGTTCCCTCAACCACAGTCATCTAATAGGAAAAATCATATTTTGAAGCGAACAAAGTTCCTTCTACAGATTAATTACTCCAGAAGACTTGGAATATAAAGATATCCATGAGGATACAAATACTATATATTAAATATCTGAATAAGAATCATTATACAATGAGAGTGAAAGGCTTGCTTATATACCAAGCAGGTGTCTCTTCATGGAGAGTCATGTCTCATTTAGACATCACTCTTCAACCTAATAATTAATTGACTAATAACTATATATGGTTATTATCATTTACATTATTTTACATTATTTCCTATATATTTATTCATAACATTGCCTTCTTCCTCAAATAGCTTTGTCCTCAAAGCTTGTTAATGAAAAAAGCTTGATCTTTTTTTCGGCTTTGAATGTCTTTTTGTCTCGGAACTATCATCTTTGTCGATACATGTTGATATGATCTTCTAAGTGACAAAAAAAACTGTCGCACTGAGAAGGGATCAAACCATCCTAGATTAATCTTCTGTGTAATATTATGATCGCTAGAATTTTGTAATTACTTGTCATCATAGGACTAGATTGAGATTACATCACTATTCTCTAGAACATCAGTTCGTTGTTTCTGTTCTGAATGGTCCTGATACATAGCATGGTTGAGTTGTCTACTCTCATGATTCGGATGTCGATAGGGAACTTTTTTGGTTTGACATTCCCTTATTAAGAGTTTGGAAATTTTTTTATTTACTTCAAGGGATGATGTTGTTGAGTTGGTTACACAACCTTCACTTGGGATGTTAATCATCTGAATTGCAACATCTAAGTGTGTTGTTTCTTCAACTCACTTGTCTTATTGAGTTGTCATACTCACTGGGTATTCGTTCCCTTATTTTCAACCTAGACTGTTACGATTGGAGATTTCGACACTTCTTCTTGAGTGAATTGTTCTAACTTGTCTTTTAATGCTTTCTTATCATCCTTAAGTTTCTTAATTTGAGTGAGTAGAATTTGATTATGGTATCTCAGACATAAAAGTTCTTTAATTTCTTATTTATCAACCTTATTTTCAGTGTTTTGAATTTTAAGCTTTTCATCTTTTAGATCTTTGATTTGTTCTAATAAATTTTTATTAAGGTTCTTTAAACACAAGGTTTCCTCTTCTTGTTCTAATAAGTGCTTCTTGAGTTCTTTCTTTGTGACATTAGTCTACTTCGCTTGTGTCAGTAATTTTTTGATGTGGTCCTTGAGACGAGAAATTTCATCGTCTTTTTCCATTATTTCTTTGTAATGCATATCCACAAGATTTTTATGTTCATGTTCTAACGCTTTTAATTTTGCTGAAGTTCGGCTATTTTGTCATTCTCCTGATATTTTAGCTGCACTTTCTCGGTACACTGGATTACATTGTTTTGTGAGAGTGATGATGGACGTTCAACTTGGAATAGGGATTCCATCTTCTTTCTCTCCTCATTAAAATCAACATGTTGTTGCTGAAGTATTGTCATTAATTGTTCTATATCGCTTGCGAATGATTTTTTTGTTCATTACTTAGAGATTTCATAGTTTTTTCTTTTTCTTTTTCTTCACTTCTTTTAACTTTGTATGGAATACATATATATATATATATATAATTGAATTAGTTATATGATTATAAAACTATATAACTTATATGGTTCAAAACTTAAGACTATATAATGATTTTAGTCATATAATGAACTATATAGCTTATATATAGCAGTGAAAAAAAAATGAAGTTGTGAGTCAACTAAAACAATAGTGGAACAAATGTTGGACGGGTGTGACAATTTGTGGAAGAGGCAACCGACAGAACACGCAATTAGATATGGTGGTAGTGTGTTGAAAAAAATCGACAGCGGGGGAACAGTGGGGAAGAACGATAGACTAGAAAAAATGTGTCGATTAGAGGCGGGAAATCAATGAGAAGGTGGCGGTGGCAATGGTTTCTGAACGCAAATGAGGTTGACCGAGTGGATCTGGTTGGGAGGTTAGTCAGCAAAGAGCGGTGGCGGGGGCAACGAGGAGTGCTGGACGACTATGAGGAAGGTGGCAGATGACCAGCGATGGACTGAACCTGCGGCTCAGGTCTTTTGATAGTGATGGCAGTTGTCAATAGTGTTGTTGGCGGCTGTGGGTTTTGTTTTTATTTTCTTTTCTTTTGTTGCAGCAGTGCAACTGGGGTAGTGGCAACAAGTGGTGGAGCAAGGCAAAGGTAATAGGTCAGGGGCCAAGAGACAACAACGAGGTGTGTTGCATTGTTGTGACAGCAATCGGTGGTACAAACGACAGATAACGGAGTTGTCGAAATGGACAGCGAGCACAATAGGGATGTAGGTCAACAAGTGGGATGGTGGCGTCGAGTAGCGACAAAGGAAACGGTTGATGCGTGTGGGACGAGAGCGGCCACAACAAAGAAGGCGACTAGGAATGAAATGATGGAAGTGAGGTTTGCAACAACGACCAAATAATAATTTTGAAGTGGAGGCTTATTTGTAGCACTACATTGAGGTGGGAAGGGACTCACGGCGACTTCTGGCAGAATGCGGACATGCAACAAATAGCGGTGTCTGCAATGGCGGTTTGTGGTTTGATGGAATCATCCAAGCAGCAACAACATCAATGTTACGCTACCTACTGCGACTTCCACTGTTGTTGGTACCTACGATTTTGATTTTAATTTTTTTTTAATTACTTTTTTTTTAACTTGTATGTATG
>APFE030699466.1:56639-79687 GCA_000404065.3 Pinus taeda | reverse complement strand
TATATAACATTTTTTTAATAATTTTTTTTTTTTTTTACAATTGCAGAATGGAGAAGCTCCTTGTAGTGAATGCTTGATTGACGACAACAAGGTTGTCGGGAGGTCGATGGCCAAAGGCCTAGTAATCAACCCACGTGGCTCTGATACCAAATGAAGCGAACAAAGTTCCTTTTACAGATTAATTACTCCAGAAGACTTGGAATATAAAGATATCCATGAGGATACAAATATTATATATTAAATATGTGAATAAGAATCATTATACAATGAGAGAGAGGCTTGCTTATATACCAAGCAGGTGTCTCTTCATGGAGATTCATGTCTCATTTAGACATGACTCTTCAACCTAATTACTAATTAACTAATAATTATATATGGTTATTATCATTTACATTATTTTACATTATTTCCTATATATTTATTCATAACAAATTTATACAAAAAGTATTAAATACTTTGATTTCAATATTACCTTGTTGGCTTTCTTAAGTTCATATATACTTCTGCCCATATCCATTCTGAACAAGAAGAACACCCATTGAATGTACATTAGTCTATTTTAATGAAAATTAACATTTTTAACAGTAACTTCTATAACTGACGGGTACCACAATAATTTTGATCTAGGTTAAAGCAAGTGCCCCTATTTGATGAAGATAGCATACCATCATCTTGTCAATCAATTGATTAAATTACTTTTGCAGTTGCTCTTCAATTAACCACTTGCAGGTTCAAGATAGTTCGTAAAATACCCAAGTATATACAATCAAATACATAATTAAAGCCTTAGTTAATTTTATATGAATCAATAAGTAGACAACTCTTCCGAAACTCACAACTATTTATTGATCCATCCATTCAATGTTATACAAAGGAATCCCAATGTCAATTGTAATCATCACTTTCATATCGTTGCACTAAGAGAAGTGACATGCACTCTACAATCTGGGTAGAAGAGATGTGTCACATGTGCAACATGCATTAGTTTAAATGGAATAAAATTGGACATCTGACCTCTAATGTCAAAATGGAATAGCATTTGACATCCAATCTCTAATCTCAAAGCATAAATGCATCTTAAAGAAATAAATTAGGAAAAACAACTTAAAAATAAATAAATGAATTAACAAACATAAATCCATCTTAACCTTGGATCTTGTAAGCATTGAGAGATTTCCCTAGAGGCATTTTATGTTGATTTGCAGTAGCAACGAATGTTCTCTAGCCATGAAAATTGGTGGAGAGGCTAAAGCACATGGGATCTCCAAGACCCAGAAATGGTTTGGGCAGATTCTAACCAGTTTGGGAGATATTAAAATAATTAATATTTTTAATGGAGTTCCTAAGTCTATACTTAGGAAAAATAAAATATTAATGGGTATTAATATAAAACTGGGTTAGAAGGTTCAAAAAGTCATGGATCAAGCCAAATCTAATCTTAGCCGTTGATTAGAGATTTAATCTCAGTCGTTGAGTGACCAACAAGAAAAGTATAAGAATAGGCTTGAGGGTCAATTGGAGAACACACTGAGAGAGACCAGTCAGTTCAATTTTTGGAGCGGGGTCAGCTGAGAAATTCGAACTAGAGGTTTGGATTGCAGCAAGAGGTAGCAGGTATGGAACAGAGAGGCAGGAACAACACTAGAAGATCAACACTAGAAGATCAACACAGAGGTTAGAGAGGCAGACGCAGAGCCTCTCAGGCAGACGCGGAGACAGTAGAACTGCGTAGTCACTGGAGGGCCTGCATGGGTGATGCAGAGAGGCCTGGTGCTGATGCAGAGAGGCAGAAACTGACGCAGAGGGTTTGGGAGCTACGCAGAGGCCAGCAAGCTTGATGCTGAGTCTTAGAGAAGTGTTGAAGAATTTAGCTCTGTTGGGTAACCCAGTTTGGCACCCAGTGTTGAAGTTTCTAAGTCTTGCAGTTAGAAATCTTTCATGTACTTTCTGATTTATTCCTTCCTACTTGTTCTGATTAATTAACGAGTTATTTACCATGTAAATAATGAAAATAAATACAAGTACATGCTCAACACATTACAAATCATCAACTGAAGGAAATAGAAACAAGCACACAAGTGACACTGTTGTTTTTGGACTAATGTCCCCGAAAAAACCCAATGCGGGAAAATCGGTGCAACTATCTGAGGGTTTGATTTATTAAGCAGTTTCAGAATACAATCTGGGTGCCAAATCCGACTCACCCAATAGAGAAAAATCTCGGCAGTAGTACCTCTCAACTCGGAAGCAGAATTCCGGCTGAAACCCCAAATAAACACTTCGACAACTCCATAGCTCTAATCTACCCCACGAAACCCCAATGTCAGCCTCTAGGGATTGTGTCAGCATCTCTTTGGCCCAGCGTTTGCCCAACATCACTTTGGCTTGGCCTGTGCTAGCCTCTGGAGGCATTGCGTCAACCCTTTGGCCCTCTGCGTCACCCATGCTGGCCCTCTGAGGCACTGCGTCAGTGCGTAGCTCCCGGCTGCCTCTGCGTGAGCCCTGGCTGGCTCTATGTGAACCCCTGGTTGGTTCTGCGTCCCTCTCTCGGATACTGCGCTGATTCTCCCGGTGCTATCTCTGCCTCTCTGCTTCTGTATTCACTACCCCTCAACTGCAACTCTGATCACTCTCTCAACTTTCTCAACAAAGCCAGCCCTAGAATGTCGAAATCTTGATCTCTTGGTGTGTTCTCCAAGTGACCCTCAAGCCTCCTCTTATACTTTTCTCGTTGACAATTCAACGGCCGAGATTAAGTCCCTAATCAATGGCTAAGATTAGATTTGGCTTGATCCATGACTTTTGGAGCATTCTAACACAGTTTTATATTAATTCACATTAATATTTTAATTTCCCTAAGTATGACTTAGGGACTCCATTAAAAATATTAATTATTTTAATATCTCCCAAACTGTTTAGAATCTACCCAAACTCTTTCTGGGTATTGGAGATCTCATGTGCCTTAGCCTCTCCACCAATTTTCATGGCTAGAGCACATCCGATGCTACCCCAAATCAAGACCCAGTTGTACTGAAGAAGAGCTAATTAATAAAATCTTCCTCTGCTGCATCGGTTTTCCCACATTGGGTTTTTCAAGGGACATTTGTCCAAAAATATCTATGTTGATGTGTTTGATTCTTGTGCATGTATTTGTTTTTGTATTATGGTGTGATATCTGCAGCAGAAATTATTTTAATGTTTATTGAAGGGTTTTCGTAAATAACTTATTGGAAAATAAGTAGGTAAAATAAATCAGTTGTTGCAGTGATAGAATTTTCACATTTTAATGCCTCATTGTGCTTAATAGATCCAGGCTTAAGATGGATCTATACTAGTTATATAATATTTTTATCCTTTATGGACTACACGTTTTGTCCATTTTCTTATAATTCCTGATGGCTCCTTGTAACAATAGTCAAGTCCATTACAGGTGGTATCAAAGCTAGTTTGGGACATGTTGACCTGTAGCCAAATTTGTTGCCAGTAGCAGCAAGCTTCCATGCACCTTGCTCTAGTAGCCACTCCATAGTTCACCATTCCACACACCTTGCTCAATACACTCCACAGTCATTATGCACACTTCCTTCCCATATACACAGACAATTATAGAAACTCACCACAAAAAAGACAATAGCAGGCATGTAACTATAACCAATCTATGATTATTCAACTGTAAGTACCTTTCCATAAAAAAGACTAACAATAAAGCTAAAATCTAGAACATGTTAATCGGCTACTGGAATTTTTAAATCCAAAGAAGGGGTAGCGACTCAACGTAATTAGCTAAAGTATGGTACTATAAAATATGTTTGATGTAAAGCAGCATTGAAAGCTAGATTGGGTCTAACCACTAAGATAAGAATTATGTCAAGTTTGTCATACCTTTGAATATGGAATATATTTTGGAACAGTAAAGATGCAAGACTTATGCAACTCGGCAAGCACAAGATCCATTGCAATTGGAACCTATAAGAAACAAAGCACCATAAGATCATCATGATAAACTTATCATTATCATAAAATCTAAAAGAAAATTTATTTCTAGAGAACACTAATTCATTCTATGTACACCCTTGTTATATGTGATGAATTACAATTGTGTAAAAGTAAACCGCAAAACAATAGTGTCCATGAATCATAACTTTAACCTATGGCAACTCCCATAACCATCAAGCTTTACATTGTTCTAAACAATCGTAAAAGAAACATGAAATATAGCATACTATTAGCAAATGAACTTTTTCGTGGCATTTTAATAAATCTGTTTATTAATTATATAGATTAGCTTAGGTGGTTGGGCGCACATTTTGTTCTCCCCTTCACCCGGGTTCAATTCCAAGGGACATATTTGGCCCCTTGTGATAAGGAACAAACATTATATAAATTATGAGATAAGATGGAATTAATGAGATAATAAGATAAAACATTAAAAGCCCAAGATGGGGTGATAGGGAGGGCACAGTGTGAGAATTTCGCTGTAATGATTGATTTATTTCTCCTACTTATTTACAATAATAAGTTATTCACCAATGCTTCAGGAAATATCTAAATAAATTCAGCTATAGACTTCACAAATTAAGAAATGAAAATTAAACAGGCAAGGGAAACACTAGCATATAAACAATCACATTGACACACTTGTTTTTGGACAATCATCCCTGGAAAAACGCAATGTAGAAAATCGGTGCAACAGATTTGAGAGTAAATTTCTGAATACAATCTAGATGCCCCAGAGAAAAAATGGCAATTCACTCGGATAAGATAACTACTAGATACATAGTGAGAATTTTCTCACACTGAATCTAGAGATTCTACATTGGCCCTAGCTCCTGGATGACCCACTGCGCAGTCTCTGCGTGAGCCTACGCAGTCATTGTGTGGCTTCTGCGTGGAGACTCCCTCTTACTGCGTTACCCTAGTTGTTGCTGGTTTTGCTACTGAGAAATCGAGATTCCTCTTGCCAATCACCCACAGTGATTCCTAGCATTGATCCTTGCTATCCCCCAGCAATTCTGCGTCAACCTTCTCCAGTTGTTGCGCTGTCCCTCCTTGGCACTGCATTGGCTCTTTGATCCTTCACTGTCCTCTCTAAAGTATATTCACTAGAACCGGAAATCACTTCCTTCCAGTTCTGCCTTTAATCCTCACTACTTGATCACTTGTTCGAATTCCTTAGCAAACCCTGCCCTAAGAAAATCGAACTAACTCATCAACCCTCTGTGTGTCTACAAATGAACCCCAAGCCTCCTTATACTTTTCTCGTTGAGACTTCAACGGCCAAGATGAAGTCTCTAATAAATGGTTAAGATTAAATCTTGACATGATCTGCCTTCTAGATCACTCTCACCCATATTTTGATTAATACCCATTAATACTTTAATTTTCCTGAGTTTAGACTTAGAAACCTCATTAAAAATATTAATTATTTTAATAAAATACAATCTGGGTGGAATTTCACCAAATGGTTTCTGGTTCTTCAGAAGTCATGTGCCTTAGCCTCTCTACCAATTTTCATGGCTAGAGCACATCCGATGCTACCAAAAACTAATGCTCCCTCTTAGCAAGGAAAGTGCTCTAGCAACAATGTCCAACTGCATGTTGTTTTGTTTCTAAAGCATCTCCTTTTCCACACTATTGCTGCCACCAACATCGTGTTGTTGCTTCTGCTACCCATGACACTGCCACTGCCACTGCTGCATCTGTACTACAACTCCCTCTCAAATGCTGCATCACACTATTGAAAAGGATTTTCCATCATACCCATTTGCTCCCAAAATTGAACAAACTTTGTTCTTCCTAGAGCCTTGGTGAGTACATCTACTACCTAATTTCCTATGGGAGTATACTCCAACTGTACCGCCCCCTGCTGAACACCGTCCCTAATAAAATGACACCGAATATCAATGTGTTTGGAGCGATCATGAAACACTGGATTTTCAGAGAGCTTGATACGACTCTAATTATCACAAAAAAAATTTGTTGCTTCCATCCTTTTCCTGAATAGATTTACAAGCAGTTTCCTGAGCCATATAGCTTCACATGTTGCTTTTCTAGCTGCCATATACTCAGCTTCAGCTGAGCTCCGTGCTACAGATTTCTACTTCTTAATACACCAAGAGGTTATCCAAGATCCAATACTGAAGCAAATATCCAAGGGTACTTTTCCTATCTACTGAACTTCCTGCCCAATCTGCATCAGTGAATCCACTCAATTTGATATCATCAACCTTGGTGTATCTTAATCCAAAATTGACTATTCCTCACACATACCTGAGAATGTGCTTTGCTGCTGCCTAGTGCGCCCTTTTTTATTCCACCTAGAACTGACTAAGGCTGTTGATAGCATAACATATGTTTGGCCTGGTGTTGACCAAATACATAAGCGACCCAATGAGCTGTCTGTATAAGGTGGGGTCCACTTCCTTATCTCTAGAAGCATCTATGGCATAGCCATAGGTCGACAATCCTGCATTCTGAATCTTTTCAGAATTTCTGACGCATATCTACCTTGGCCAAGGAAGATCTCACCACCCTGCTGCCAAACTTCCAATCCCAAAAAGTAGTGCATTAGCCCCAAATCCTTCATGTCAATTATGTTTCCAGGTTCGTGCAATCCTCTATGAGTCTGGATGATCCTATCAAAAATAGATAATCCACATATAACACCAAAATTAACGGCTCACCTTCTACCAACAGACAATAAAGATTGGGATCAACATCGCTCTTGATGAATCCCAACTGGTGCAAGAGGCTGTCAATTCAACCATACCAAGCTCTGGGTTCTTGTTTCAGCTCATACAAGGCTTTCTTCAATCTACACACATGAGTTCTCTTATCATGTGTTTTGAAACCTTCTGGATGTTCGATATATACCTCTTCTTCTATCACCCCATTCAAGAATGTTGTCTTGACATCCATTTGGTGAATCTTCGATCCCATATGTGCTACAAGGGATATAATAGATCTGATAGAGGTATACCAAGCTACTGGGGCAAAGGTCTCTTCATAGCCTATTCCTTCCTTTTGAACATATCCTTTTGCTACGAACCTAGCCTTATACTTGTCTACGCTGCCATCTGCAACATACTTGATCTTGCACATCCATATCGAACCCACAACTGATCTATTCTTTGGTCTTGGTAAGATTTCCCAGACATCATTTGTCATAATGCAACTGTACTCTTCTACCATGGCATCCACCCATACCTAGTGCTGTACAACTTCATGAAAACTAGAAGGTTATTCGACCTGAGCTACCAATGCTTGGTACTTGTTAAGTTTTCTACGCTGCCTTTTCTCGGCTCTAGGAGCTCCAATGAATTCCTCTACGTCCCTCAGAGTCTGTCGTACCTCTGGGCTAGTTCTTCCACTGGTGGTGGGAGGTTCCATTTGCTCCTCTTCCTGTTGTTGCACCTGCTGCGACACTCCTGACTCCTCTTCTTTTGAGGAGATGTTACTGGTTACAGTGCTTGAACCAAATACCTATCTTCCTGCTAGATCTGACCCCTGTTGTTGAACCAAAGGAACATCCTCGACTTGTTCTTCAACAGACATCTCTCAAGATTTCCTGAAAGCTCTGTCTTCCATGAACTTTACATCTTGCCTCACTACAATCTTCCTACTGCTTGGAATGTAGATTCAGTATGCCTTTGAAGTCTCGCTATAACCCACGAGATATCCAACTTCGGTAGACTGCTCTAACTTGCTCCGCTTCTCTTCTGGATTATGACAATAGGCCACACTTCTGAATATCTTGAGGTGACTCACTTTTGGCTTCTTTTCCATGAAAACACCCTCTGGCGTCTTCTTTCCTAAAGCCCTGTGAGGAGTGCCCTAAAATACCTCAAGGTGGAAAGAGGAAATGTCAAAGCATTGGAAGTTGGGCTAAGAGAATTAAAGGAACATGCCAAAAGTCTCAACAAGAAGACAAAAGAGTCGGAGAAAATCATCATCAATCTTAAAGTACAGATAGAAGAGGCCAAAAAAATTGAAGAACCACTCAAAAGGGAATTAGAAGAAAGTACCAAGACAAAGGAAGACTTAGAAGTAGAGATAGTCTCTCTGCGAAAAGAAGAAAAAAAAAGTAATGTCCAGCAGAACTTTGTGAACATCTCCAAAGTGTTGGATGAAACCTAGCAATCAAAGGCCATGCAACAATAAATTTGGATTAGGTTACAAACCCTCTCATGTTTAATATGGCTCAAGCTCCATGACAACAGGAAAAGAAGCAGAGAAGAAAAGTTGTGGAAGTGTCATCAAGGGTTCCATCAAGACGGAAAATGGCATGCCTTCAAAAGAAAATAAAAAAAAGCGAAATTAGCAACTTGCAGTAAGGACGACCCAAGATGAAGCTTACAAAAGAGCTGCACCACTGAGAAGATTTCCCCCATCCAGGTATTCTAGCATATTTCTTCGTTATTGTTATTCATCGCTGACTTTGGGCACATGGCTAGGGATTGCAGAGCTTATGACAGGAATGACTATCAAAGTCATTATCCCAGAAGCAAGTTTGAAGGAACACAAGGCAGATACCTAGGTGCACTATCATTCAGGTAGCATGTAGAATGCTTCAAATGCCACAACTATGGACATATGGCTCGTGATTGCAAAAGCATGATGAAGCCTTCCATGAGACAAAAGACCAATTTCAAGAACAAAAATGTTTGGAGAAGAAAACAAGAACAAGAAGAAGAGATAAATGAAGAAATCCTAGAGGCCATGCTTTCAGGAATTGAAAAGACACAAGACCATGATGAATCCATAGGTGGAGAAGAAATCAAGATTCTCTTGTATCATTCTAAACAACCAATCTTGACGAATCCCTATTTCGAAGAGGGGGAGTCTATGAAGCAATAGGTGCACATTTGAAGATTTATCCTTTGATAGGTTGGTAGATGGAAGTAGTCACTTCAGTGGAGTAGTAATTTTGGTAGGCAAAGTCATTGAAAAAATTGCAAAAGGACTTGTTATCATTAATTCATATTCATAGGCAGAATCGTCATGGCAAGTCATAAGAAGCATACCATGCCAAGGGGAGAAAATCAATCAAAGTGAGTCAGACAATTTTGCAGGAAGACAAAGGACGATATTTCGTCAAGGGGAGTAACCCTTTGCCATAGATGTCAAAAGGGGGAGAGAAATCAGAAAAAGAAGATTAGAGTTAGGGGGACTAATGATGATAAGTGGAGTATGTGTTGCCATCAATGACAAAGGGAGAGATTGTTGAATGGTGTTGTTATTGATGCCAACATCGGTTCTTGAACGCTCTTAATATTTGTCTAGATTGCATTATTGGGAAGCTCCACTTGGCAAGAAGTCCCAAAAGATAGCTAGATCTTGTGGTGTAACCTATATTTGATGAAGTCTTTGGCTAAGAAAATTAGTAAGTTGCAAATGAGACTATGATAAGATGTTTCTCCTCATTGTGTTGATCTAAACGATATATGGCATAGCTTGTGGTACATCCTAGTCTAAGAGATATGCTCAATCAAAGATATAATCACCATTTTTGTTGGTCAAAGTCCCCAAAATGAGATGATGTGGTGTTGATTCGAGGTAGCATCAGATGTGCTCTAGCCACGAAAATTGGTGGAGAGGCTAAGGCACATGAGATCTCCAATACCCATAAATGCTTTGGGCAGATTCTAAACAATTTGGGAGATATTTAAATAATTAATATTTTTAATGGAGTCCCTAAGTCTAAACTTAGGGAAAATAAAATATTAATGTGAATTAATATAAAACTGTGTTAGAAGGGTCCAAAAGTCATGGATCAAAACATATCTAATCTTAGTCGTGATTAGGGACTTAATCTCAGTAGTTGATTTGTCAACGAGAAAAGTATAAGAGGAGGCTTGAGGATCACTTGGAGAACACACCGAGTTGATCAAGATTTCGACTTTATGGGGCTGGGTTTGTTGAGAAAGTTGAGAGAGTGATCAGAGTTGCAGCTGAGGAGCAGTGAATACAAAAGCAGAAAGGTAGAGGTAACACCGGGAGGATCAGCGCAGTAGCCGGAGAGACGGATGCAGAATCAGCAAAGGTTCACGCAGAGCCAACTAGGGCTCACGCAGAGGCAACCAGGAGCTGCGCAATCCCTTAGAGGGCCAGTGTGGGTGACGTAGAGGGCCAGATGACTGACACAGTGCCTCTAGAGGCTGACGCAGACCAAGCCAGAGTGACGTTGGGCTAATGCTGGCCCAAAAAGAGCTGACGCAATCCCTAGAGGCTGACGCTAGGGTTTCGTGGGGCAAATTGGAGTTGTGGAGCTGCCGGAGTGTTTATATGGGGTTTCAGCCAGAATATTTGTCTCCGACTAAGAGGTACTATTGCCGAGATTTCTCTCTGTTGGCTGAGCTGGATTTGGCACCCAGTTTGTATTCTGAAAATGCTTAATAAATCATACCCTCAAATAGCTGCACCGGTTTTCCCGCATTGGGTTTCTTCGGGGACATTAGTCCAAAAACAATGGTGTCACTTGCGTGCTTGCTTTTGTTTCCTTCAATTGATGATCTGCAATGTGTTGAGCATGTACTTGTATTTATTTTCAGTATTTACATGGTAAATAACTTATTAATTAATCAGAACAAGTAGGAAGAAATAAATCAGAAAGTACATGAAAGGTTTCTAACTGTTAGACTTAGAAACTTCAACATGTGGCAGCTCATCTGGAACACAAAACTCAACATTAAACATCAAAGATATATATTTTATTAATAATGAATGAATTGATGCTTTATAGAGTGAGAGGCCCAGGCTTAAATACAACCCTAAATACCTCTTGGTGATGCCCTAATTAAACTAATAGTTGACAGAATAATTAATTTTTATATAACATTGCCCTCCTCCCAAAAAGATGATTTGTCCTTAAGCATACGTAACGACAGATGTTGTTGACGAAACACTTCAGTCTCCCAAGAAGCTTCTTCTTCTGGTAAGTCCTTCCATTTGATCAAGTATTCTTTGATTACTCGTGATTGCAACTTCCTTTCCTTGCTGGATATGATACCCTTTGGCTCTAGAATAACCCTTCCTTTGTCATCTAAAGTCAGAGTGTTGTCTGTGTTGATTGATGTTCACCAAGTGTTGATTTGGGGTAGGATCGGATGTGCTCTAGCCACGAAATGTGGTGGAGAGGCTGATGAACATGAGATCTCCAATACCTAGAAAGGGTTTGGGTAGATTCTAGACAATTCGGGAGATATTAAAATAATTAATATTTTTAATGGAGTCCTTAAGTCTAAACTTAGGGAAAATAGAATATTAATGTGTATTAATATGAAACTGTGTTAGAATGGTCCAAAAGACATGGATCAAGCTAGATCTAATCTTAGCCGTTGATTAGGGATTTAATCTCGTCTATTGATATGTCAACTGGAAAAGTATAAGAGGAGGCTTGAGGGTCACTTGGAGAGTACACCAGAGTGATCAGTCATTCTATTCTCTAGAGCAGGGTTTGCTAAGAGAGATAGAATCAGTGATCGGGAGTTGCAGCTGAGGGGCATTGAGTACTGAGAGACAGAGAGGCAGAGATAGTGCTGGGAGAGCAACACAGTAGCCGGGGAGAGTAACACAGAGCCAACCAGGGCTCGCGCAAGGCCACGCAGAGGCAGCCTGGAGTTGCGCAAAGCCTCAGAGAGGCCAGTGTTGTTGACGCAGAGGGCCAGAGGGCTGACGCAGGGCCTCCTAAGGCTGACGCAGACCCATTCGGGGAGACACAAGGCCAGCGCTAGGCATAGAGGGGTTGATGCAGTTCAGAGAGAGGCTGATGCTGGGGTTTCTAGGGCAGATTGGTGCTGAGTAGCTGTCGGAAGGATTATCCAGGGTTTCAACTAGGAAATTTGTTAGAAACTAAGAGGTATTACTGCCAAGGAAATTCTCTATTGGATAGGCTAGTTTTAGCACCCAAATTGTACTCTAATATTGCTTAATAAGAAAACCCTCAAATAGCTGCACTGGTTTTCCCACATTGGGTTTTTCCGCAAACAATGGTCCAAAAATAATGGTTTCATATGGTGTGATTGTTTCTGTTTCCTTTAGTTGTTGATCTGTAATATGTTGAGCATGCACTAGTGTTTATTTTCAGTATTTACATTGTAAATAACTTGTTAAATAAAATAACAAGTAGGTAGGAATAAATCAGATAAAGTGCATGGAGGGTTTCTAACTAAGTAAATTTACAAATTTCAACATGGTATCAGAGCATGATTGCAGATCATAGGAGGACTAAGGACATCAACCAAGCAAAGCAATAGCAGCAAAAAACAATTGTCCCGAGGTGACAGAAGTTGTTTCTAGCAGAGCAGCAAGAAGGGAAGGGTGACGCAGTGCCTGCATCATGAAGGGTGAGCTGAGAAGAGGTAGCACAGAGGCTAAGTAAGGCAAAGGGAGCCTCATGTAGAGCCACGCAGTAGTTGGGAGGGTTGACGCAGTTGCCTGAGGAGGTCGGGTTGCTGGTGCCAGGATTGCACAGAGCTTAGGAGCTCTCACCTTCAAGTTGTCGGGGTACTGTAGTCAAAACAGTACCTGACAGAGCAAGGCCAAGAGGAACTGCTACCGAGGGCTTCTAGCTGAGGAACCTGGATTAGTGGTGTGGTTGCACAAGACGATCAGAGTACGAGGCATCTTGACAACGGCAGAAGGATTTCTAGGAGGGAAATCAAGACTCAGAGGGAGTCCAAAAGTGAACTTCTAGATGGGAAGTAGAGAGTCAAAGGAGTCAAACAGAGAACTTCCAGGAGGGAAGTAGACGAGCATTATGGCACTCCATGGAGTAAGAGACCAGGATAAACTGGACAGAGCATCGAACTTCGCAATCTGGAAGGGCAGAATCTTATCCGTACTTGACAAAAATCGTGTCAAGAACTTCGCCTTGAAGGTAATAGCTATTCCAATCGACCCCAATGATAATGATAAGTACGAGGAGGCAATGGCGAGGGCCAAGAGCATCATCCTTGACGGGATCAAGGATCATGAAGTACCACACATAGCCGAGAAGGACACGACATTTGAGATGTGGGAGGCTCTCAAGGAATTGTACCAGCATACTTCTGTGCAGAGAAGAATGCTACTTGAGAATCAATTGAGGTCATATTAGATGAAGAAGGGAGAATCGATTGACACCTTCCTCGGAGGGCTGAATGAGATTCGAGATCAATTGATTGCTATAGAAGCGACACCAGATCAGGAGTTGATGGTGAGGACAGCCATGAATGCTGTCTCAGAAGATTGGGAGGTATTTGTCCAGAGTATACTGGGCAAAGGAACTCTCCCACCTTGGGACGAGATGTGGGCAACTCTTCGCCAAGAAGAGATCAGACGATAGTCAAAGATGGGTAGCAGCAGCAAGGGGATCAAAGTCAAGCAAGAGGAGGAAGATGTTGCCTTAGCATCTGAGGGAAAGCAAGAAAAGCGGGAGAAGAAAGATCTCTCCAAGATCAAGTGCTTCCACTGTGGGGAGACGGGTCATTATGCGACCTAGTGTCCAAGGAGGAAGAGTAAGGGAGAGTCTTCCGAGACTAAGGAAGTGCCAACACGGGCATAGAAGGAAGTTTTGATAGACAATGACTGTGCCATGAGTGCACACGCACCACTTGAGTGAAAGTGGGGAGACATCAAGCTGTAGTCAGGTGGACTACAGGCAATGAGGGGTAGGATCCTCGAGGTACCCAGCCTCTTGGATTAGACCTTGCTATGGGAGACCCGAAGAGGAGTAGCAAGACTGGCTGATGTGGGTAGAGACAGATGCAGATGGAGCAGTAGAGAGAGCTACCGTGCAGGAGTCCCAGGATAGCGCGAGGCTAGAAAGCTGCAACAGTGCGAGAGGCACATGAGTGTTGCACCAGTGCAGGTTGGCACAAAGAGGGTGCAACGGTGTGAGATGCAGGGAGTTGTTGCAGCGGTGCAAAGGTCAGAGAGGGAGCACTTGTCAGCGACAAAGGGAGCTTCAGTATCAGTGGGTGTCTCTAGCCCAACAGGGAGGTCAAATTGGGAGATCAATTACTTACTTCTCAGTAACCGAGTTGCAGTGCAGTAGTGGGTAGCACAATGCAGCATGATGTGAGGAGGTGCAATGCGGATGCAGTGCTGGGAGAAAGGACCAGCAACAACACGGATGCAGAGGGAGTTGTCGTACAGATGCAGCAATGGAAGTGGTAGAACCATGGGCAGCAGTACAAGATGCAACATTGTAGAGGATGTTGGGTAGGAATGCCTAGCATTAGCACAGGTACCAATGCCGGATGATCAGAGTAATACTCAGCGAGGAGTATTGCTAGAGCATAGTCCTCTCTAAGAGGGAGTGTTGATTTGGGGTAGCATTGGATGTGCTCTAGCCACAAAATGTGGTGGAGAGGCTAGGGCACATGAGATCTCCAATACCCATACAGGGTTTGGGTAGAATCTAAACAGTTCAGGAGATATTAAAATAATTAATATTTTTAATGGAGTCCTTAAGTCTAAACTTAGGAAAAATAAAATATTAATGTGTATTAATATGAAACTGTGTTAGAATGGTCCAAAAGACATGGATCAAGCCAGATCTAATCTTACCATTGATTAGGGACTTAATCTTGACCATTGATACGTCAACTGGAAAAGTATAGGAGGAGGCTTGAGGGTCACTTGGAGAGTACACCAGAGTGATTAGTCATTCTCTTCTCTAAAGCGGGGTTTGCTAAGAGAGATAGAATCAGTTATCGAGAGTTGCAGCTGAGGGGCATTGAGTACTGAGAGACAGAGAAGCAGAGATAATGCCGGGAGAGCAGCGCAGTAGCCGGGGAGAGTAACGGAGAGCCAGCCAGGGCTCATGCAGAGGCAGCCGAGAGCTGCACAGAGCCTCAGAGAGGCTAGCATTGCTAACGTAGAGGGCTAGAGGGCTGACGCATCACCTCCTAAGGCTGATGCAAACCCATCCGAGGTGATGCAGGGCCAACACTGGGCAAAGAGGGGTTGGCGCAGTTCAAAGAGAGGTTGATGCTGGGGTTTCTGGGGCAGATTGGTGCTAAGTAGCTGCTGAAAGGATTATCCGAGGTTTCAGCCAGGAGATTTGTCAAAAACTGAGAGGTATTACTGCCAAGGAAATTCTCTGTTGGGTAGGCCAGTTTCGGCACCCAAATTGTACTCTGGTATTTCTTAATAAGAAAACCCTCAGATAGTTGCACCGGTTTTCCCCCATTGGGTTTTTCTGGGGATATTTGTACAAAAATAATGGTGTGATTGTTTATGTTTCCTTTAGTTGTTGATCTGTAATATGTTGAGCATGCACTAGTGTTTATTTTCAGTATTTACATTGTAAATAACTTGTTAAGTAAAATAACAAGTAGGTAGGAATAAATCAGATAAAGTGCATAGAGGGTTTTTAATTAAGTAGACTTAGAAATTTCAACACCAAGTACCTTTTTGAGGCAGGATACATGCAAGACATTATGAACATGACTTTTATCAAGAAGGCTTAAACTGTATGTGACTTGGCTGATCTTTTTGTTGATCTGATATGGTCCATAAAACCTTTGTGCAATTTATTTTTTCCTTTTTGTTTTAAGGATAACTGCTTGTATGGTTGAAGTTTGACAAATACCCAATCTCTAACTTCAAATTCTCACTTGGTTCTATTTCGGTCAACTTGCTGCTTCATATGATTCCTTGCATTATTTAGATTTTTTTTTTAGAGTTTGGATGAATTTTTGGGTTTCTTCTAACTGGTTTTTAACAATTGGCAGCTTCGTCTTGATGATAGCAAATTCCTTCCATTTTGCATTTCGTAACTGTACAAAGTTTGAAAAGGAGTCATTTTCGTTGATGTGTGGTACGTGGAATTGTACCACCATCAACGAGATGTAACCACTGAACCCACTTATTTTGTTTGTCTGTGGCATAACAACGTAAGTAGGCTTCTAAATACTTATTGGCCAACCTCTGTTTGGCCATCTGTTTGAGGATGGTAAGCTAAACTCATGATGAGGTAGGTTCCTATATGTTTGAAGAATTACTTCCAAAAATTACCCTTAAATTTGGCATCTTTATCACGCACAATAACCTTGGGAAATCCATGTAATTTGTAAACATTTTTGCAAAATGTTCCAGCGATTTGTTTTGTTGAGTTTGATTTCCTCATTGCAATAAAGTGAGCATACTTGGTGAGTTTGTCGACTACTACAAGAATTTTATCCTTACCATCAAACACTTGTAAACCTTCAATAAAGTCCATTGATATTTCCTCCCATTTTTAATTCAGAATGATTAAGGGATGAAGTAGTCCGAGTGTCATAATATTTTCACTTTTATTCCTCTCGCATTTATCCAATTCGGCTACATATTTTTGAATATCATTGCTCGTTCCCTTCCAAAAGAATGATTGGCGTGTGTTGTAGGTTCTATAGTATCCTACATGTTTGGCTGACAGTGAATCATGCGACTCTTTAAGAATCATGGCTTTAAATTTGGAATCTGCATTCAGATAAATTCTTCTCTTGTACCATAGAATATCGTTCTTCCATTCAAATTTTGAATTCTGAGGAAGATTATTGATTATAGAACTTGTTTTTAGATCTTTTGCGTATTCACTTCGAATCTCATTAAGCCATTTGGGAACAACCACTGACACTGCAAATAATAATGGTTCTTCATATTTCCTCGACAAGGCATCAACTACTATGTATCTTTCCCTTTCTTGTGTAATATATCCATGTCAAAGGTAGCGATTTTTTCTATCCATTTTTGTTGTTCTATAGATAGCATTTTCTGCTGGAGGAGATACTGAAGAATATTATGATCTATTCGTATTAAGAACTTACTTTGTAAGAGATATTGTCTCCATTTGCCTAATGCGTGCACAATAACAAGCATTTCTTTGTTGTATGTAGACTTGAGACGTTCTTTCTTATTGAGCTTCCTGTTGTCAAACGCGATTGGGTGACCATCCTACATTAGCACTACTCCTATACCAAAACCAGAAGCATCACATTCAATTACAAATGGTTTTGAGAAGTCAGGAGTTGCCAATACAGGAGCATTAGACATAACTTCCTTTAAGTCTTCAAAACACTTTTCTGCTTCATCAATCCACCAAAATGAGTTCTTCTTTAGAAGGTTTGATAGGGGTGCAGTTATGTGGGCATAGTTTTTAATAAATCTTCGATAATACCCAATCAACCCTAAGAATCCTCTTAGCTTGGATATATTAATTGGTTTGGGCCATTCCCTTATAGCCTTGATCTTGTTAGGATCTAGTTAAACTCCTTCCTTGGATATTATATGTCTGAGATATTCTACTTCTTCCTTGCCAAAAGTGCATTTGGACTTCTTGGCATAGAACTGATGCTCTTCCAACACCGTAAGAACTTTCTCCAAATGTTGTAGGTGTTCCTTCCAAGTTTTACTGTAAATTAAAATGTCATCAAAGAACACTAACATAAACTTCATTAGATATGGACGGAATAACTCGTTCATAGTAGCTTGCAATGTTGTCGGTGCATTGGTTAAACTAAAAGGCATTACTTTAAACTCGTAATGACCTTCATGTGTTCAGAACGCAGTTTTTGATAAATCTTCCAATCTTATTTTGATTTGGTAATATCTTGGCCTTAGGTCCAATTTGGAGAAGTATTTAGCGCCATGTAGTTCATCCAACATTTCATCGATAAAAAGAATGGGAAACTTGTTTTTAATTGTTATTTTGTTTAGTCCTCGATAATCGACACATAATCTGAATGATCCATCTTTCTTTTGAACTAATACAACTGGAGCAACATAAGAACTTTTACTTTTTGAGATGATGCCACACTTTAAAAGATCTTGGACTAATATCTCAATTTCAATTTTTTGATGATGTGGGTATCGATATGGTTTGATGTTGATGGGATTTGATCTTACTTTGACTTCTATTGTATGCTTGTTATCTCTTTTAGGTGGCATCTTCATCGGAAGGTCTTGGAATACTTTTTCGTGCTTTTGAATTAGCTCTTGGACTTCTGGTGCTTCTTCGTTGACTAGATTCGAACTTAACATTTCTAATTGATGACACTGTACTACATAGGCTGGCACTCCCTTCTGAATCATTTTCATCATCTGGGATGATAACACAATTTGGTTCTCAGGTGGCTGGAACCCATATAATTTGTATTTTTGTCCTTCCCAATTAAATTTTATAAATTGCTTTTGATGGTTGGCAAAGTAAGTACCGAGGGTTTGTAACCATTGGAAACCTATTGAAATTTCTGAATTTGACACGTCAGAAATCCCTACTGCATTACCTGGTTTATTTTCTCCTAATTGTTCTCTTCATTAACAAGTTATTTATAAATATAAATACTGAAAATAAACACAAATGCAGCCTTAACTCATATACAGATCAACAACTGAAGTATTGAGACAAACACACAAGGGACATTGTTATTTTAGGACAATCGTCCCTGGAAAAACCCAATGTGGGAAAACTGGTGCAACAGATATGAGGGTTTTATTATTATGCAGTTTCTGAAACATCTAGGGTGCCAGAAATGGCTCAACCAATAGAGAATTCCCTCGGCAGTAGTATCTCTCCTCGAAGACAGATATTCCGGTTGATCAATCACCGGATGAACGATCCGACAACAACAATGGCAGCTCCTTAGCTGGACAGCAAAAGCTGCTCCAAGGTTCTCTGCTGCTCTGCATCACCCTTCCCGACTCACCAACGCTCAGTCTGCCCCACGAAATTTCTTTCAGCGCTGCCTCTTGCCCCTACGTCAACTCTGCTAGCCTCTGCGTCAACCCTCAAACCCTCTGCATCATCCTCTCCAGGCTCGACGTAGTCTCTCTGGCACTATCTCTTCCTCTCTGCTATGTGTTGGAAATACTGAGAGGGGGGTGAATCAGTGTTTCTTTTCAATTGTTACTTTTACTAGCTAGATCACATATATTTAGAACACAAAAATGAACAACAGAAGTAAACGCTTTTATTAATACAATCTTTATAAAGAATCAAGTACAATATGGGTAGTGCTCCAACCTTTGATGAAGACACCCAAGCTCCAACCTGGGATGTGCCAAGCACCTACTTGGACTTTAGTGAGGCTCCCACCTCTTGGGCTTCGACCCTATCTTATCCAAGGCACCAACCTTGAGTTTAGGAGCACCAACTCCAAGGACACCAATCCTCAATCTTCCAGGTTCCAACCTGTATTTGCCAAGCACCGACTTGGACTTCCAAGGATCCAAACTTGTCAATTTTAAGGCACCAACCTCAAGGACTCCAATCCTATATCTACTTCAGGCACTGACCTGGTTTCTTGAGGACTCCGATCCTCTAGGGCTCCAACCCTATTCTCCAAGGCACCAACCTTGTTGTTCGAGGCTCCAACCTCTGGGCACCAACCCTCTAGGCTCCAACCCACTCTCGTACTTTGTCTAGATGTGTTTGATTATACTTCACGGCTCCCTATGTCTTCTTCAACGAGCCCTGTCAATCTTCAACAATGTATCCTCAAAATTACTTCATCAATGACAAACTTGTCTTCACAGAAGGTGTCTCCACTATATTACCCAATCAATTTCTCCAAGTCACCTCATGATGACATCAATGATGCATCATGGTCTTCAATACTATCTCCAAGATTAGTCAAGGCACCTGTTGCCAGATATACCACCATCCGCTCGATCCGGCTTCAGTAGGATGGAACCTACATCATATAGATGTCAAGACCGCGTTCTTGCATGGTTTGATCAAAGAAGAGGTCTACGTGGAGCAACCCGAAGGATTTGAGATTTATGATCGAAAATCTCATGTATACAGGTTGAAGAAGGCTCTCTATGGGCTGAAGCAAGCACCCCGAGCATGGTATGAGAGGACCGATAGCTACTTGATGAAGCTGGGATTCACTAGGAGTGAAACCGATCCTAACCTTTACTTTAAGGTTGACGATGAGAAGCCTCTCATACTAGTGTTGTATGTGGATGACCTCGTTCTAACAGGGGCAGACCCTCTCATTCACAAATGTAAGAGGGAGTTGGCTTCTGAATTAAGAAATGAAGGACCTAGGACTAATGCACTATTTCCTAGGACTTGAAGTGTGGCAGAAGCCAGGGGAAATTTTCCTATCTCAAGGAAAATATGTGGTGAAGATATTGGAAAGGTTCGGTATGGTTGACTGCAAGCCTGTTACTACCCCGATGGAGCTTGACTTTAAGAAGTTAAGCGATAGCGCTACTGGACTTGTTTCACGAAATGCCACCGAATATTGTCAACTCGTCAGAGCATTAATGTTCTTAGTGAACTCCCATCCAAATATATGCTTCTCAGTCAACACGTTGAGTCAACATATGGTTGAACCTCACCACATACATTGGATTGGTGCCAAGAATCTGTTGAGATATCTTCGTGGCACAATTACTTATGGATTAACATACACTGCCGGAGATGTGAGACTACTTGGATACATTGATGTTGATTGGGCAGGCAATGTAGAGGACTGTAAGAGCACTTCCGGGTGTTTTTTCTCCTTGGATATGCTTCGATATCCTGGATGAGCAAG
Organism: Pinus taeda; assembly: GCA_000404065.3. Lineage (NCBI taxonomy): Eukaryota > Viridiplantae > Streptophyta > Pinopsida > Pinales > Pinaceae > Pinus > Pinus taeda. The sequence goes on along the minus strand of APFE030699466.1, from coordinate 59,177 downwards.
AAGCAAAAGTCGGTGGCTTTGAGCACCACTGAAGCAGAGTATATTGCTGCTAGCATGGCCTCCTGTGAGGCAGTCTGGTTGCGAAAGCTCTCCAGGGAGCTGTTTGGATTTACATTGGATACCACTGTGACCCTATGTCACAACCAGAGTGGGATTCGTTTGTCAGAGAATCCCGTCTTTCATGATCGCTCCCAGCATATCGATATCAGGTACCACTATATTCGAGATATGGTGCAGCGGGGAACTATAAGGCTCCAACATATCGGTACAGATGAACAGGTCGCCGACATTCTGACAAAGCCCCTAGGGAAAGTCAAATTCTTGACTTTTTGAGAACAACTTGGTGTTGTTCAAAGACCCTTTGACGAGGGACCTGTATGATGCATTGAGCTCTGGGAGCTCTGGGGGGTGTGGGGTACTTCTTGGGACGACATATGACCACAGGGTGATTCACCATCCCCTAGTGATATACATCTACACCCTGTGGCGACTATGTAGCAGGATGATCGGTTCTCCTGTGAGGTCTAGATGATGTGTTCTCCATGACGATTATGTAGCAGGATGATTGGTTCTCCTGTGAAGCCTAGATGATGTGTTCTCCATGGCAATTGTGGACAGGATGATTCGCTCTCCTATGGACAGGATGATTCACTCTCTAGGGAAGAGATGATTCGCTCTCTTGTGGGACAGGATGATTCGCTCTCTTGTGGATAAGATTGATTAGTTCTCCTGTCGAGGCATCCTACCCATGCAGTCTGGGACTCATGGGAAGTACCTCTCATCTGATCAATGAGCAGGGAAATGAGCATAGGGACCATAGTAGTACCGATGGACGCATCGTTGTATCTATCGTACTCTCTATGCTAGGATGACCTTCATTGATCTGGGATCAATGATACTGGTCTAGGGCCAGTGGTAGGAGTTGTACCCACTATGACACTGACTTCGGGTTGGTTGAGACTGGTCTGGGACCAGTGGTACATAATCTAAGACTGACTTCGGGTCAGTGAAGGACTGATCTGGGAGGAGTGGTACATACTATGTAAAATTTCTGTTTTCCCACTCCGGTTTTCAGTTTCTCCTTATTTCTCCCATGTAGTTAAACGCCCTTTCCCATAACCATACATTCAACAAGCTGGAAAAAATAAATTTTGCTGAAAACACAAATTCTGGAAAATTTACAGAATGCTGGAAATTGCAGAAATAAAAATCAGCAGTAATAAACAGCCATTAAAACACTGATATTTTTGGTCAACGTGACCCTGGAAAAACCCCCTACAACTCTTGGGGAAAACCAGTTTGAGAGTTCTTCATTATTTCTGAAAAATGTCTTTTTACAACAAGAAAACTTCAGCAAAAAATTACAACATTTTTTTTTTTTTTTCAGCAAGCAAACTTATCCGTTTTCAGCCCAACGGACCACCTGGAAACTTCTCAGTTTTCATCAAAAAAATCAGCTTTTTCTGCTTGTTCTTGTTGCTGTTCTGCTTGTCTTTCTGCTGTTCTGATTTTGCTGAAGAGCTGCCTGGTATGTGTGCCAAACTGTTGCCTCTTTCTCCTTCTTCTCCAGAAATCTCCCTTGCTCTCTTGCTCTCCTTCTCCCAATCTGCTCATGAAAGAATGAATGATCTTTTCCTCATTTTCCTCCTTTAATATAACTCCAAGTGACTTTTGGGTGATCCAAGCGACTTTTGGGTGATCTCTAAATCCAATGGCTAAAATAGATTTGGATCAATGGCCGAGATTAAATGCACATTTAAATCTCACTTTCTATTTTTTAATTCACCCCACTTTAATAAAGACCCACTTAGTCATTTATTTCCAAAGTCACTTTTCCTTTCTAATTTTGCATTAACTTTATTAAAGTCACTTTAAAATTAGACTTTAGTAACTTTATCACTTAAAGTCACTTTTAAATTAGATTTTAACTTTATAAAAAATTATAAAGTCACTTTAGGAGAAAAATTAAAAATCTTTTGGACACTTTTCCCTAGGCCAAAGATCAAAGCCTCAGGGAACCACCTGTCCTCCGGTACCAAATTTCAACACTCCCTCTTACCGAGGAAGGTGTTCCTCACCACACCCATCTTGTCTCTGAAGTAAATATGCTTGCCCCGTGGTAAGGCTTTGGTAAGAATGTCTGCTACCTGCTCATCAGTGGAAATATACTCAAGCTTCACAGCTCCCTTCTGAACATAGTCTCTGATGAAATGATATCTGATCCCGATATGCTTTGACCTTTCATGAAATACTGGATTCTCCGTGAGTTTAATGCAACTCTGATTATCACAGTAAATCACTGAAGGTCTCAACGGCTGACCAAATAAGCCAAACAACATCTTGCGAAGCCAGATGGCCTCACAACTAGCTAGACTGGCTGCCATATAGTCTGCTTCTGCTGAAGTCAGTGCTACTGACTGCTGCTTCCGGCTGAACCATGACACAACTGCTGAACCCAACCCAAAACAACACCCTGAAGTGCTCTTCCTATCAGAAGCACAACCTGCCCAATCAGAATCAGTGTCTCCTACCAATCTC
>APFE030699466.1:1725-35953 GCA_000404065.3 Pinus taeda | reverse complement strand
CCACCAACCACACCTTGTGGGGTTGAAGGCTTTTCTCGCTAACTGGTAGGTAGGTGCGGGCGGCAGGGTCAACAGGCTCCAACCCAACCTTGGTATAAACTGGTATGCTACTACACTCTATTCAGCTGAGGTTCTCTCACTCCTACTCTCCTGCCTCTGCTGCTTCTGCTACGTCTACAGCCTCCGCTGCTTCTGCTGCTTCTACTACCTCACACTTTGGGTCTTCACCACAACAACGACACCAACAGCTCTCTGTTTTTCCTATTTCATACATTCCCATGCCTTTGTCCATTCGTTTCCGCTTACACCGCCTCTTAGGCTTCCTCCTCGGTCGCCGCGGCTTCCTCTGCGCTGTTCTGCTTCATTTAATGGATTGCCACGTCTAATCGCAATCAATATCGCCATGAATCACCCCATTTACCTGACGTTCAGCCTTCTAAAACCATCGAAAACAGCCATCGTAAGCCTTTCGGCTTAAAACCACCCCGCAAGCAAAAACACAGTTACACAGGAAAATATATGAAAAATAGGCGAGAAACACTAATGGTGGATTTCAAATTTAATTTACCTGCACCTATTCCTGTATCGGGTCTATGCTTAAATCACAATCGGCGATTCGTGACTCCCGGGGGTCTTTTATATATCAGACCCATGACTCCGCCAATGGCCGACGATCGATCCTCCACTGCTCTGATGGATCAGATGCGATGTGGTATTAAGCAGCAGTTGATAACCCCTTCGGGTCGGTGTGTAATCGCAATCGCAGTTTATAGCACCATCCCTTTATAACTTGCAATGGATCACTTCTGACATGGCGGACGTGATATAGCATTGAGTCAAACTGTAATGTAGCAGCGGGTCCGCATACGTTCATCGCAATCGGGGGTTTCCCTTGGCGGAGGTCCGATGCGATATCGCTATCGGCGATCGCAAGTCGCACAGGGTCAGGGCTTGACGTTAACAAAGACCACTCCATTTTTGCAATGCGATATTAGGTGTCGGACCCGATATGACTCACTGCTCTCGTGTAATAAATTTCAAGTCCGGTTTCCGCCATAATAAGTAACGACATATATACGTGAGTTTTGGCCTCCAATAGTGTATTGTCAGGGATGCATAGTTTGCCCGCCAATAGTGTTAAGGCTGCTCCCGATAGTGTTTAAATGCATGCATATATATATTGTTCCATTGTTTTTACTTTGTTTATATATATATACAGCTTGAGTGGGCCTAATGGTTAAGAGTATGTGTTTCCTTGTAAGAGGTCACAGGTTCAAAACCAGAGGGGGGTAGAGTATGTATGCCTCCGTAGACTTAGCAGTCAAATCGCTGCGCGGAGGTGGGTCCCTTGTCCCACAAACAAGGGGGTCTCATACACCAATTTGGTGTCTGGCTTAGCTGTGACCTTAAAAATGGATATTATTATTATTATTATTATTATTATTATTATTATTATATATATATTGCTCCGCTTATGAACTTTACTCTTGGCATATGCAATATGCGATAGCTCTACTCCTCCGATAGACTATTCCTTTGGCATTGTTGCTCCGATAGCTGTTACCTGCATGCATATAAGCTCTCCGATGACTTATTTGCATGCCTCCATTGACTCTATCTGCTCTTTGCGTTGTTTGCTCCTCTGGTGGCTCTGTCTACTCCTTGAATATTGCCATATTGACATCAATGACAATTTGTGTCCAACAGGGACTAACTCAGATCCTTACCTCTGCAACTTAAAAGGAGAAAATTCATGACCTATTCAGTGGCAATCTGACCCAGATGTGGTATTTTCATCCTCTGTAATAGGATTGATTTGAACCTAGTCCTGTGTTAATTCCTTGGAGATCTGTGCAATAATTCGGGTCTGTTTTGAACTCTCTTTTTGGAATAAGGGCTTCACTGGTCTCTAAGAGCATTCAGCCTCACATCAAGACCAATCTATTTTTTTTTTGTTGAGCATTTTCATAACAAACCTGAGGCTATCCTGTGGAGGAAATTTGGCCCTATGGTGGCGAAAATCATATGTGCATTTGATGCAATTTTATGACAGAAGCATGATTTATTCTCTGAAGTATTGTGTGGGTTCATTAGCCCTCTTGAATTTGTTCTACCTTTTGTTGGCTACAAATTAGTAACATTTCTAGGGGACAAATTTGAGGGTTTAAAGAAAGTTTTTATGCTCAGAAGCTACCCCTCTTTCCGCCAAGGTTTCGGCCCTCTCAGAGCATGAATTTGTGGCATATTTATTGCACAGGAATTGAGCATCCATGATACACTTCTTCAAGCCAGTGACAGAGATTAACAGTGGTATATGTGAAGGTTTTGGAGGTTGATCCAAGACGTATTTACAGATGTCTACTCATCACCTTTACAGCTAATCTGATGTATATCTTCAAGCCCTAATCAGTGAGCATTCATCAATTTCTTGGATATCTGAGGGAGCAGTTTTTATTCCAATCATTGGAAGTTCAACATATGTTGGCTAAATATAATTGACCTGTTCAGGAGATACCTTGTAGACCACTGTATGTTGTTATTTTTAGATATAAGTTGCTGCTAGTTTGTTACAAATCAATGAAATCATTCTAAGCTCAAATTGTTGGCATATTAGTCATTCATTAGGGCAATTTTATTGGATTGCAAACTTTTGGTGTCACATATTATTTGAGGAGCATTCATAGTTTCAAGGATTGTCCAAGCTTTGCAAAGGGTGTACTTTTGTATTCATGCTCCATAATTTGAAGTGTTGACATCAGAAGCAGAGTTAGAAAGAGTACAAGGGCGGTGACCAAAGTTGCAAAAATATCCTCTAGTGTATTATTGATCACAGAATGTTGCTATTGCGCTAGGGTTTGTTATTGAGCTAGGGTTGCAAGTATATGTTGATTGGTAGCTTGTTACTACCAAGGTTTGACAGAGGTTGGATTTGAAGTTGGTATGGTTGATGTGTTTGAATGTATATGGAAGGAATCATGACACTAGGTTTGATATTATTGAGTAGAGCTAATGTTGTTAATGCTGCTAGTGGACCTAACAGAGTTACTTATGCTGCTAGGGTTTGAGCAAATGTTGATGACCTTATAACAGTGTTGTAAATCAACAGAGACAACATATTGTTTTGGTGTTATTTTGATATTTAACACAGGTGGACCCAATCTGAAAATTGTGAATTGTGGTCTGTCGTGGTGAGTTGAAGGTTGGATCCTTCAAGGCAAGTGGCAGCTTGTTGAGTAGGGTTGCACGGTGGTGCAAGGCGAGAGAGTGGAGACTCCTTCAGGTTGGAGCTTGAAAACACTTCAAGGTGGCAAGGTGGTGCTAGAGCAGGTTCGAGCCGGAGAACACTTCAGGGTGGCAAGGTGGTGCTAGGGCAGGTTCGAGCCTACGCAAGGTATTAGAGTGTCCTTCCAGTTGGAGCTGGTAAATTAGGGCATTGGAGCGTCTTTCAGGTTGGAGCCTGTAAGCCAAGGCATTGGAGCATCCTTCCAGTGGGAGCTAGTAAATCAAGGTGTTGGAGCGTCCTTTAGGTTGGAGCCTATAAACCAAGGGGTTGGAGCCTATAAACCAGGGGGTTGGTGCCTTCTTCAGTTGGAGCTGATAAATCTTTGAAGTTGGAGCTTCCTAATTGATGTAAAATTTGAAGACATATATTAAGAAGTGTTTGCTGGTTTTTCTCCTAGAAGGGTTTCCACCCAAAAATATCGTGTATTGTCTTGATTTCATCCATTGTTGAATGGTGTTGTTTACTGTTCATGTGATGTGATGTTGATTTACATTTGATCTAATGCTAATGTGAATTTAATGCTCTGAAGATTAAAAATTAACTAATAGAAGGGAAATATGATTCAGCCCTGTTGCACACTTTTTGTCAAAGTTCCAAGGAAGCAGACATGCCAAAAATTTTCAAAAGATTGGATCATCAGTCATCAATTTTATTGAATCATTGTAAACCCATTCTGCAAATTTATAATATAAATTATGCTTATAATACCAAGTGTGTATGTAACAACCTAGGTAAGCCTATTATTTTGGCGAAAATTTCACCCTAAGAGGATTTTCCTCTCACTGACTCATTTGTGTTTATAAACACGAATAGTCGTCAGAGTTTTTCCTTCCAACCTCACCCCAATGCCAGGATGGAATTCTTCGTCAAAGTCTTAGATGAGTCCTAGTGTTTTAGTCGAGTCTTATGTAAAAGTGATTTTGGAATAATTTAAGCTAATTTTATTACAAATCACTTGGTCTACTAGATCATGTTGTGTTGCAGAATTGGGTATGTAATTTGAGGGTCTATATTGAATGGGTGTTCCCCTTTTGAGGGTTGAATTGTAAAAATCATGTAAAAGATATTTTAGTGCGTGGTCCCTCATACTTAGACACCATGGTTAAAATATTAGAGGGTGGAAAAAATTATTGATCCCCCCAAGTGTCAATTAATTAAATTTTCTAGCAAAAATAAATAAAATCCTAGGCCGGAAATTTATTTAATTAAAGTCAAAATTAAATGTCTAGAGAGATTAAATTCTCCAAGTGGAAAAATTCGTGGGTCTTAAAAGAATTAATTTTTGGAGGTCCCCCACTAAGTGAATATTGAAAATTTCAAGAAAAATTGAACCCTTGGACCTTGGTGGTTAAGTCAAAGTCAATTTTTTTAGGAAATTAGTTCAAAATAATTAATTTTGACTTAATAAAAAATAGGTTAAATGAGAAAATCGAAAATTCTTCAAAAATAATTATTTCAACGATAGAGATTAAAAATTGATCAAATATTTTTCGACAGACAATTATTTTGATGAAGATCAAGCCAACTAACCTTTATTTTTCCACTTGGAGCATTTATTTATACATAAAGAGTCATTTGTGTATCAAGCCATCAAATGTTTGGCTAAAGACTTTGGGGACATTATTTGAATCATAATAAAGACTTTGGGGTGTAGTTCATGGTGTTTATTGTTTACTAATTTGTGGTACGCGTTGGGTATGGGCATTCCTATATTGTGCTTAAATATTTTTTAAAGTATATCTTTCATTAGATGGGGATAAGATCATTATATTGGTAAATTTTGGGCTTATCTTTGGTGATTTGATTCGTCATATGTCTAACAAGTTTTCTTGAAGAAAATATATAGTGTTTGTAGGTTCCCTAGTCCTTGGGCTCCAAGTTCACAAATTGTGGACTTAGGCTGACCTTGTTTGGACTCCAAATATATATATGGTTTCTTTAATTTCGCTAAGGTTGTAGCTTGCATTAATTCTTAGAAATACACTTAGACATTTATAAAAAAATTCTAAAAAAAAAAATTCTCAAAATTTCTTTCAAAAGCCTTGTATATTGGTACATTTGTAAATAATTTTTTATAATTGGGGTTTTGGGGTTACTTCAGAATTTTTGTATATATTGGGGTTTTGGGCATTTGTGAATTTATTTTTGTAGGTGTGATCAAGCAAGAAGAGTTGGAATAGAGCTAGATCTAGGCCCTTAAGTGTAAGATCTAGCCTTTAAAAGTTTTTGCAGGGCTAGCCGTTGAAGAATTTGTAGTAGAATTCATATCTGAAGCAAATAAAAAACTTTAGAGCCAGTGTTTCAAGTTTCACTCCTCTTGGGCCCGGATCCAACCTCTCTTAGGCCAGCATCATCCTCCTCTTGGTCAGTGTCAACCTTTTAAGGGTCTGCATCATCTTTTTCAGCCTCTTAGAGGTTGGCCATAGCCCTTAAGGGCCTCAGCTTGCCCTCTTTCCCTTGGTCACAGACCTTGTGGACCTTCCCTTGCCCTCGGCCCTCCTTTTCCTCTCCGTCCAACCCTCTATCTCCCTCCTCCGCCCTTCATCCTACATCCTCCTTCCCTTCGGCTCCCTCCTTCTAGCTTAGCGGCATAGCCCCAGGCCTAATTTAGGCCTCGATCTCCCTTTCTAGGGCAGTCCCAGGCCCTAAGGGCTCTAAACTTTAAAGCCCTAGGCTGCAGCCCTATAGGACCTTTCAACCCCTTCCTTGAGCTAGACGGCATCCTTATAGGCTTGTCGTGGGCCTATTCAGGCTTATCTTCCCTCTCCTTTGGCCCTCCTTGGCCCTAGTTTGACCTCTCTTCCATCTCTGTGGGTAAATTCATTTTTTGGGATTGAATACGTGGTGTGTTTTGCAGAGAAATTGGCTCAGAAATTTGTGTTTTCAGGTGGCATTATCATTGAAAAATTTTGGGCAAAGTTGGCAAGTGATCTTCAAGGCCTAAGGCCTAAGGGTTTGATCTTCTCACCCTTGTTTCCTCACTGTTTTACTTCAGCAAGTAAACTAACTCATAACTGTCGTAAAATTTCTTGTTTAAGTGCCCTAAAATTAACTTATAGTTGGGCTAACTCATTGAAGAATTAATTGAACACATTGGGCATTTTGTTTTAAATTAAATTGCACAATCTGGGTGACTGTTATCTCTGATATTTATGCACATTAAAGGTCTGATATAACACTAGTTATTGCATCATAAGAACACCAAATTACTTAAGATCTTTGTTGGAAAATTTATTTTGGCATTTGGGTTTCTATTCCTTACATTTGGCATTAATTGGCTCACTGATTTCATAGATAAATACTGCTGTCATAAGACTTATATAGCACTGTCACATCATTCATTTTTTGCTCATTAAGAGAACATTGGAATATAAATTATATAAGTGTTTTCATGGTTTACACTCTTGCTAGCATTGATATTGTGGAAGTATCTAACACTCATGGTTTCATTGTGAGTTTTTCAAGGTTAACATAATTGCACATCTAATAAATTCACTCACTCAAGCACTTAATCCATAATTTTATCTCTTGAGTGAATTTGTGAATTATAGCCATTCTATTGTTGGTTGATCATTAAAGAATACTGGTTAAGAGCTTTTGTGATCTTATTGGCATAACTTGTTCTAATCAAGTATCATTGAACAAATTGTGATCCTGTGGCACCTAAGTATTCTTTACTTGAAGGCTTCTATTCTAAGCATTGTTTTAAAAGACCGCTGGTTTGAACGGGTAACTGGTCAAACCAGCCAGTTAGCAAGCCCACTGGGTCAAACCGTCGGCTTAAAAACCCGGTTTACCTCCTGATTTCGCCTTTTTCTTCCCTAACTGGCAGGTTTAGGACGAAACCAACCGGCTTGTGGTCAAACCAGTCGGTTTTGTCCTAAACCGGCCAGTTTATTGCCAAGGCAAATATAACCCCCACAAAAGTGACATTTCCTTTATAATTTTCAATTTCATCCTTTTACTTAAATTTTTAACATTAACATGAAATGACTCAGGATGTTTGAGAGTGGTTTCGACCTCATTGGATTTCATATGGAGAAATTAGAATTTTAGATTTCGCTCAAAATTCAGCAAACTTAATGGTTTTCAGGATTTCATGGTTTGGGGATTTGCAATGTTTCCATTTGATTCTATCATGCATGAGGGTATGAGATTGGCATTTAATCAAGAGCATGAATCCCTTTAAGAACCTTGATCGTGGTGGCATTGATTGTTGAACTTTGTTGATGTTGGTGGTACTGATTGTTGAACTCCTCTACCATGGCCTTAACAAGAATGCACCCTTACTCAAAGGAAAACAACTAGTTAGGCATGCTAGTCTTTTTCTACCATATTATATGGTTGAGGAGATGAACCCTTCACTCAAACCAAAATCATTGGTTAGGCATGTTAAACCCTTTCAATTTATATCATGTTATAAGGTTGAGCAATCCAAGTCTGAAGACTTTGAGCTAGATGATGTTCATGTATCTCTTGTTGATGATGTTTATGTATTTCTAGTAGCATTGAATCAATGATGAGTTTCATGAGTGACCATGTTGATCGGTGATTTGTAGTTTTGATGTCTCTTTTTGCTACTACTACTAAAGTTGTAGAGGAATTTTAGGAGTCCTCAAACTCGGAGGCATATTATTTATGTAGCTCATGTTGATGATCTCTTGTCTAGTAGTGGTGATGAGTTTGATCATGATGAGGAGTGATCATGTTGCTGATCACTGATATGTAGACTTGTAGTAGTTCAGTGAGCCCATAGCTTAGAGCATTGTTTTCGGACTCTAGAGGCCATTTAGAGCCTCATTGATCATGTATTTTGTTGTGGATATGTATTGCACTCCATGCCATTTTGATATATTCACCTTTACATGGTATATAGATGAGCAAACCTTGCATATTTTGTTTCTATTGTCTTAGAATCATGGTTTTAAATCTTAAAAATAGTTTTTCATTAAAAAATAATTATTTAATGTATTTTTTTAAACCGGTTCGTTTAGACCTGACCAATACCAGTTCAACCGGTTCCGGTTCGAAACCCGGTTCATTAGGTGGACCGGTCCGGTCACTGGTTCCGGTTTTAAAACATTGATTCTAAGAGAGCATCTCATAATCGTAGCATAAGATTGTTGATTGAATACCTTAAGAAAATGGCATCTTGTGGATTTGACATTGACACTAAGTTAATTGGCACTTTCTTGCTTGTAAGATTGCATTTGATTACAAGTACTCTTGTCATAAAGAAATATCATAACTTAAGTACTTAAACCTTAAGCAATTTTAACTAAGAATTTCACTCATCATCTCTGCATAAGCATTATAGGCTTAATTTGCATTAATAATTTACCTCCAAGCATAAGCTTGGTTGATAGACTCCTAGGACAACCCTCTCTCACCTGGCTTGAGGGATTCAACAAATTTCTAGTGGTTAACACAATGACCTTGCAGTCCTCAAAGCCATAGTCTCTGTAGCGTCGGAGGCACTGGGTGGTTGGAAAATAGGGGGAGGTATCGTTAATCAAGCCTCTCGTTGGTTCTCGTTGGCGTCCATCCCACAACCTACTCTAAAGACTGATCTCCAAACAATTAAGAGGCAGGTTCAACTTAGACTAGGCATATAATTTAAAATTAACCAAGATCCTTGCATCACACTTAGATTTTAGGACTTGCATTTCAAATAGGTTAGTTGATGATTTAAGCAACAATTGCCCATCTGGTTACTTGGGCTTGATTCGTAATAAGTAAAAACTTTGACTCCATCAAGCACTGGTCTTATTTCTAAATCAAATTGAATCCTTAAGTCTTGCTAAATTAAACCGAGTAGTTAGGCCACTCAACTGTGTCTCCCAGATAAGTTGGTTTCCAACTTGTCTTCCATCATCTCATTTCCATAAGGTCTTCCCCCCATAGCTTGTTGTTGGGAGACAACTAGAACGAAGTGGACGAGGATCAGAGTGACAACCCTCACCTAGAGCCGTTGTTGCAGTGCCTGTACAATCTTAGCGACAACAAGCCCCCTCTCAACATTTCCAACAATACATTAGCTATGAGGTTGCCTTGTAACCTCACCTAGTTTTTTCCATTATTTTACAACTTGAAGGGGCTTTTAGGCTAAATTAGACATCATTAGACATGTATAAATTGGAGAGAGATCATTCTAATTTCTTGTCATCATCACTTGGAGAATTTGACCTCTTTAGAGAATTTCACACTTGTTCCTTCTTGGCTATTGGAGATCGTTTGGATGCATTTTGAAGTTTGAAAGCTATTTTGGATCGTCTTTGGAGCCATTTCTTTGGATAATGGATGGATATACTACATGTTATCTTGTAAAGGCTTATTGTTGATGAACTTTTATCTTGAAATTGTCTAATATATGGAATTGTTGCTTCTAGATTATTCTAATTTGTGCCCTCATTGTTGAAAATTAATTTTTGAAAGGCTATCTAGTTGAGAATTGCATATGTTATTCATTGTATAGCATGTAATGAATGTTCCTAGTGGAGGAATCCTTTATAACATTCTCCTTAAAAGTGGGTAAATGCTATAAGTTGATACATAGGGCATCAATTTTTAGCATCCTTAGAAGCGATTTAGCTTATCTTGCGAGATGTTTTGTGAGAACTTGAGAGCCTAAAGATCAAGCTAAGGGTTTTGGTTATTTGACCTTCAAATTTGGTGAGCATCCACTTAAGCTTTCTCCATAAAATCTTTTGCCCTAGGTATTGCCTTAAGAGGGAAACACTAGCTATGCTTCCTCAACTTGGGGACTTTTTTGAAGGTTGTATGATCTTAGTACTTGTTGAATTATATCACAAGAAGCCTTTTCTCCTTATTTCCTTCATCCTGGGAATAGCTAGAACCACGCAAATTCATGAAACCATAGGCCTTGTGCATTTTATTCCTTGGTATCTTATAGAAAGTGTATTGTGTTGATTTGGGGTAGCATCAGATGTGCTCTAGCCACGAAAATTGGTGGAGAGGCTAACACACATGAGATCTCCAATACCCAGAAAGGGTTTGGGAAAATTCTAAACAGTTTGGGAAATATTAAAATAATTAACATTATTAATGGAGTTCCTAAGTCTAAACTTAGGGAAAATAAAATATTAATGTGAATTAATATAAAACTGTGTTAGAATGGTCCAAAAGTCATGGATCAAGCCAAATCTAATCTTAGTCGTTGATTAGGGACTTAATCTCAGCCATTGATATGTCAACTGGAAAAGTATAAGAGGAGGCTTAAGGGTCACTTGGAGAACACACCAAGTTGATCAAAATTTCGACTTTCTGGAGCAGGGTTTGTTGAGGAAGTTGAGAGAGTGATCAGAGTTGCAGCTAAGGGCCAGTGAATACAGAAGCAGAGAGGTAGAGATGGTACGTGAGGATCAGCAAGGTAGCCGTGAGAAAGGGACGCAGAGCCAGCCAGAGGTTCACGCAAAGCCAGCTAGGGCTCACATAGAGGCAACCAAGAGCTGCACAACGTCTCAGAGACCCAGCGTGGGTGACACAGAGGCTCTAAGGGCTGACGCATGCCAAGCTAGAGTGACGTTGGGCAGACGTTGGGCCAGAAAGGGCTGACGCAGTCCCTAGAGGCTGACGTTGGGGTTTTCATGGGGTAGATTGAAGCTCAGGAGTTGTCGGAGTGTTTGTTCGGGGTTTTAGCTGGAGCATTTGTCTCCGAACGAAGGAGAGGTACTTCTATCAAGATTCTTCTCTGTTGGGTGAGCCAGTTTTGGCACCCAGATTGTATTATGAAACTACTTAATAATTAAAACCCTCAGATAGCTACACCTATTTTCCCACATTGGGTTTTTCAAGGAAAATTAGTCCAAAAACAACGGTGTCACTTGTGTGTTTGTTTTGTTTCCTTCAGTTGATGATCTGTAATGTGTTGAGCATGTACTTGTATTTAGTTTCAGTATTTACATAGTAAATAACTTGTTAATTAATCAGAACAAGTAGGCAGAAATAAATCAGAAAGTACATGAAGGGTTTATGACAGTTAGACTTAGAAATTCCAACATGTTATCAGAGCGTGGTTGCAAATCAGAAGATAACTGAGGGCATCAACCGAGCAGAGCAGTAGTTGCAGAAAACAGTTGTCCCGAGTGACAAAAACTTATACTAACAAAGAAGCAGCAACGAAGGGGTGACACAGTGCCTGCATCATCAAGTTTGAGCCAAGAAGAGGTTGCGCAGAGGCTAAGGGAGGCAAAGACAAGCTCACACAAAGCCACGCAAAGGCCAGGAGGGCTGACGCGATTGGATGAGGAAGCTGATTTGCTGGTGTCGGGATTGCGTAGAACTTAGGAGCTCTAACCTTCATTTGCTGGGGTTTAGGAGGTTGTGGGTAAGTTGCAGAGTCGAGCTGGTGGGGTACTGTAGTCAGAACAGTACCTAACAGGACAAGGCCAAGGAGGAGAGAGTTGCTACCGAGGGTTTCTAGCCGAGAAATCCAGATCAGTGGTTCCGCTGCATAGACGATGAGAGTGGGTGCATCTCGACATTGGCAGAAGGGTTTCCAAGAGGGAAAACGAGGCTCAGGGGGAATCATACCAAGAGCTTCTATGAGGGAAGTAGGGGAGCAACGAGGTGGCAGTGAACGGGGTAAGAGACCAGGACAAGCTGGACGAAACCTCAAACTTCATAGTCTGGAAGGCCAGAATCTTATCCGTTCTAGACAAGAATCGTGTCAAGCACTTCGTCTTGAGGACAATAGCAATCCCAGTTGATAATGACAAGTACGAGGAGGCAATGGTAAGGGCCAAGAGCATCATCCTTGACGGGGTCAAGGACCATGTAGTACCACATATTTCTGAAAAGGACACGACAAATGAGATGTGGGAGGCCCTAAAGAAATTGTACCAGCGTACTTTTGTGCAGAGAAGGATGTTACTAGAAAATCAGTTGCGGTCATACCAGATGCAGAAGGGAGAACAAATAGACACCTTCCTTGGTCGATTGAAGGAGATTTGGGATTATCTGACTTCCATAGGGGCGACGCCGAATCATGAATTGATGGTGAGAACAACCCTGAACACAGTCTCAGAAGACTGGGAGGTGTTTGTCCAAAGCATATTGTGCAGGGCGACCCTACCAGATTAGGAAGAAATGTGGGCGGCTCTTCGCCAAGAAGAGATCAGAAGGCAGGAAGCAGTGGCAAGGGGATCAAAATCAAGGTGGAGGAGGAGGTGGATGTTGCCCTAGCATCTAAGAAAAAGCAGGAGAAAAGGAAGAAGAAGGACCTCGTCATGGTCAAATGCTTCCACGGTGGGGAACTGGGTCATTATGTGACCTAGTGTCCAAGGAAGAAGAGCAAGGGAGAGGCCCCTGAGACCAAGGCTTCCCCAGCAAGGGCAAAGAAGGAAGTGGAGACAGACAATGACTGTGCCATGAGTGCACATACCACTTGAGCAGAAGTGGGAGACATCGAGCTGTAGTCAGACAAACTACAGGCGATGAGGGGCAGGATCCTCAAGGTACCCAGCCTCTTGGATTAAACCTTTCTACGAGAGCCCTAATGAGGAGTAGCAGCATTGGCGGATGTCAATAGAGACAGATGCAGCTGAAGCAACAGAGGGAGCTACAGTGCAAGATTCCCAGGACAGCGTGAGGCAGTAGTGCGAGAAGCACGGGAGTGTTGCACCAGTGCAGGATGGCACAGAAAGGTGTGCAACAGTGCGATATGCATGGAGTAGTTGCAGTGGCGAAGAGGTCAGAGAGGGAGCACTTGTTAGTGACAGAGGGAGTTTCAGTATTATGGGTGTCTCTAGCTTGACAGAGATGTCAGAGTTGGGAGATCGGTTACTTACTTCTTAGTAACTGAGTTGCAGTGCAGCAGTTAGCAGTGGCAGTACTATGGGCAGTGGGATACAACAGGACAAGAGGGAGCTACCGTACAGATGCAACAGTGGCAGTGGCAAGGCCATGCGTAGCAGTACGAGATGTAGCAATGCTGGTGATGGGCAACAAGCGTAGCATCAGCACAGGGACCTATGCCAAATGATCAAGGTGGTACTCAGTGAGGAGTATTACTAGAGCACAGTCCTCGCTAAGAGGGAGTGTTGACTTGGGGTATCATCGGATGTGCTCTAGCCACGAAAATTAGTGGAGAGGCTAAGGCACATGAGATCTCCAATACCTAGAAAGGGTTTGGGCAGATACTAAACAGTTTGGGAAATATTAAAATAATTAATATTTTTAATGGAGTCCCTAAGTCTAAACTTAGGGAAAATAAAATATTAATGTCAATTAATATAAAACTGTGTTAGAATGGTCCAAAAGTCATGGATCAAGCTAAACCTAATATTAACCGTTGATTAGGGACTTAATCTCGGTCATTGATTTGTCAACGAGAAAAGTATAAGAGGAGGCTTGAGGGTCACTTGGAGAACACACTGAATTGATCAAGGTTTCGACTTTCTGGGGCAGGGTTTGTTGAGAATGTTGAGAGACTGATCAGAGTTGGAACTGAGGGGCAATGAATACAAAGCAAGAGAGGCAGAGATAGTGCCGGGAGGATTCACACAGTAGCCGGGAGAGAGGGACCCAAAGCCAGCCAAAGGTTCATGCAGAGCCTGCCAGGGCTCATGCAAAGGCAACCAGGAGCTGCGCAGTGCCTCAGAGAGCCAGCGTGGTGACGCAGAGGCTCTAAGGGCTGATGTAATGCCTCTAAAGGCTGACGCAGGCTAAGCCAGAGTGGCGTTGGGCAGATGTTGGGCCAGAAAGGGCTGATGCAATCCCTAGAGGTTGACACTAGGGTTTTTGTGGGGCAGATTGAAGCTGAGGAGTTGTCAGAGTGTTTGTCTAGGGTTTCAGTCAGAGCATCTGTCTCTGAAGGAGAGGTACTACTGCCGAGATTTTTCTCTGTTGGGTGAGCCAGTTTTGGCACCCAGATTGTATTCTAAAACTGCGTAATAATTAAAACCCTCAAATAGATGCACTGGTTTTCCCGCATTGGGTTTTTCCAAGGACATTAGTCCAAAAACAACGGTGTCACTTGAGTGCTTGTTTTGTTTCCTTTAGTTGACAATCTGCAATGTGTTGAGCATGTACTTGTATTTATTTTCAATATTTACATGGTAAATAACTTGTTAATTAATCAGAACAAGTAGACAACAATAAATCAAAAAGTACATGAAGGGTTTCTAACAGTTAGACTTGGAAATTCCAACATATTGCTTCTTGAAGCCTTATGCCATAAATTTGAGACTTTCTTGAGAGATTCTATCCTATCACCTTATACCTTAACCCTAGAATACCTTTCATACATGATCCTATCCTACCTGGACTCCTCTCATCAATGAAAATCGATAAAGCGCAGAGGTCCTTGGCTATGATAATTGTAGGCCATTGCTCCATTGATAGCACTTGCTCTAGCTTTCTGTCTTGTAGGGTTTCCCTCTCCAAGGCCTGCTAGATTTTGCGATAACATGGCCAACACTTCTTTTTCATAGACGAGTCTAGGTAAGTTCTTTCCTCTAAGTTCACTACTTTCAAAGGCAAGGGGCATTCCTTCTTGCATTAAAACTACAACAATGCCATGTCCCGAGGCATCACACTCCACAATCAATATTTTTGTGAAGTTAGGTGTTGCCAAGGCGAGTTGTACACACAACCTCTTGAAGTTCTTCAAATGCTTTTGTTGCTTCTTTAGTCCAAAAAATGGTTCCTTCAATAATTTTGTTAAAAGCGCTGCTACTTGACATAATTCTTGACAAATTTGCAATAATAACTTGTTAATACTAAGAATCCTCTAAGTTTCTTCAAGGTATTGGAGATTGGCCATTCCCTTATCAACATGTTGTACATGCTCTTCCCAAGATTTGCTATAAATTAGTATGTCCACAAAAAACACTAGCACAAATTTGTTGGAAATACTAAGAGGGGGGGTGAATCAGTATTTCTTTTTCCGACTAGTGTTTTACTAGTTAAAACATTTATATTCAGAGCACAAGATGAACAACAAAAATAAATGATTTTATTAATATAATCTTTGCAGTAAAATAGATACAATATATAAATGGTTGAAATCAGCTGCCAAGCACCAACTTGGATTTTTTAGAGGCTCCAACCTTAGAGCTCCAACTCTATTTCGCCAAGGCACCAATCTTGGACTTTCCCAAGGACTTCAATCCTTCCACTTCCTGAGACATTAGTCCCAGGGACACCTATCCTTCCTATTTCCGAGGCACCAATCCCAAAGGACTCCAATCCTGCTTACTTCTGAGGTATCAGTCCCAAGGACTCCAATCCTTCTCACTTCTGAAGCACCAACCCAAAGGGTTCCAACCCAAACTTGTCAAGGCATGTTTGATAGTAATGTTCTGCTCTCAGAACTCTTCTCTACTGAGTTCTATTTGTTTATAGCTTCACTGTAGTCTCCATGCTACAACATCAATGACAACCAATCTTCTTATGAAGGAGTCTTTACAACTCTTCATACTGCCCATATAGAGTCTCCAATAGCCTTCTTGCTCTCTGATAATGTCTTCACACAGCTTTAGTCAATCTATTGTTAGATGCACTAAGCTCTGCATAAAGAACAACTTTTTGTTCAAGCATCTGTTCTAATGTCACAGTGAATGCTTCAGCAAGACTCCTTCTCTACTGGTTACTTCTCCCTTCAAACAATGTTAGACAAAAACTTTATTCACTACATCACAGAGTTATTCTTCACATTCCATTGTATACCTGATTAATTCATCATAGGTTTGAGTCTTTCACAAGGTGATACGATCAGCAGAGCTGCTCATCCTTTGAGTGCCTCCTATCCTGTTGGTCCTTCGACCCTTTCCTGTTCTGCTGGACCCTACTACTGCCTTTGTTTCCTCCAGCTGTTTCAACAACACAACCACACCATTGTTCTCTGTTTTTCCTGTTTTTATGCATTCCTCATGCCTCTGTCATTCGGTTTCCTCTTTTCGCTGGCTCTTTGGCTTCCTCCTCGGTCTCTGTAGTTTCCTCTGCATCACTTGATCCTTCGGCTTCCCTCCTTGGTCGTTGTGGCTTCCTCTGTCTCTTTGTGCTCACCAACACTCCTGAGACATGTTGATTCAATGGCGAGGACCGAATGATACACAGAGAACACATATTCCCAGTTAAAACTATCACAACGTTCCTTTTTCAATCATCATGGACATACACAGGACTTTACAGTTTGACGGACATGCCATGTCCCAATCGCAATCGCAATCGGCTTTAGTTCAGCCTCCTCAACTGTCGAAACCATTATCATATGCATTTTTTCCTTCACACTGTGCGCAAGGCCAATATTCAAATACACAGGAAATATGAGAAAAACCATGAGTGAAGCACTAAGGGCGGACTTCAAAAATATTATTCTCGCATCTATAACTGCTTCGGGTCTGCCTTGTAATCGAAATCAGCAGTCGCCAATGGTCGATGGCGATGGCCAATGGACGCAATATATATTATAATTGTGTTACAATCGGACCATCCGGTCCATGGCAAATATCGCAATCGGCACTTTCGAAATGGTAAGGCTTTAAGCTCTTGCGATATGGCATTAAGCCATAGAACAATGTTGCAACGGGTCCGCGTATATATGTCGCTATCAGGGGTTTGGGGTGATGGCCCCTTTGTGTATCATTGCGATGGGCAGATGCAATGTGTCATTAAACCATAGCACAATGTTGCAGTAGGTCCGCGTATATATGTCGCTGTCGGGGGTTTGGGGTGATGGCACACAACCAGACCGCTGATTATCATATCACCGATTTATATACACACTGCCTCTACACTCCAATATATATGTGCTTCTCTGCTTCGATAGTGTATTCCACTATAACTCGTCTTCTGCCTCTGATAGTGTAAATGCATATCTATCTATCTATCTATCTATCTATATATATATAAATATATATATATTATAATATATAGATATAGATATAGATATAGATATAGATATAGAATGTTTTAGCCTCCCGATAGTATACAAGTGCATATATACTATATATATGAGTTTTGGCTCCGATAGTGTATTTTCTATATATAGTGTTTGTGCAATATATGCTTCTCGATAGCTCCCAATAGTATAAATGCATCCATATATGTTGTTCGAATAGTTCTATTTTGCTCTTTGCTCCTCCGATAGCTCTGTTTGCTCCTGTTTTCTCCTCTGATATGTTCTTCTTTGGCATATATATATGACTCCTCCTGTAGCTCCAATAGCTTTGTTTGCTCCTCTGTTTGCTCTATTTGCTCCTCTTGCTCCAATGTGGCTCCTCTGGCTTGGCAATGTCTTTCAAAGACCTCTTATACCTTGATGCCTTGATGGCTTCTGCCTCTTCTTAACTCCTCTAGCTTATGGCTTAGCTATTTTGATGGCCTTGCTCCTATCTCTTCATGGATCTGTTCTGCTTCCCCTTGGCTTCATATCATCATCTAATATCTAGAATATTGCCATATTGACATCAATGACAAGCTAGGTCAACAAAATTGTCTAAGTTAGGATTTGAAAATAGAATTCATCAAGCTTTGAAATGTTGGAGGTACATTTGTAAGTCCAAATGGCATAACCAAAACTCATATTGACATTCATGTGTTCCAAATGTTGTTTTGGGAATGTCTTGCGTCATTATGATTTGATGATATCTAGAAAAAAGATTCAACTTAATAAAGAAAATTGCACCATAGAATTCATCTAACAATTCATCAATAACAAGAATTGGAAATTTATCTTTGATTATATTTTGTTGAGTTGTCCCTACTCTGGACACATATGCCATGAATGATGCTTGATTTTAACATTTCTTTAACCATATGCTCAATCTCACTCTTTTTTGCATGTGGATCCATGTAAGAACTAATCTTAGGTGGTACACTTCCAGGTTGCAAATGAATAGAATGGTCATGATCTCGAACAAGTTGAAGACCCTTGGGCATTTCTCCAAATACCTTAGCATGATTATTGATAAATTTTTGAAGATCCACTAGAGCATAGGATATAGATGTTTGAACATCTACTGAACACAATTGTACAACTACACCTTGGTGTCCATTTTATTATCAATTTTGACATGTTATTAGAGCTTATCACTTTACCGGGTTTTCCTTGGATATTTCCAAGCTCAAATTCTTTCCCTTTTGAGAAAAATATTATGAAAAGATCTTGGAAATTAAGGGCCACTATTCCCAATAATTATAACCACTGGACCCGTAATACAATGTCAACACCACCCATTTGGTTTGCAATTATGGGACTAACCAATAAATACTCCCCCATATTCAACTTAATGTTATTTCACTTCTCTGAACAATTTATGGTACCTCCATCTACAATCATCACTTGAAATTTTGGTGCTGGATATGCAAGGCAATTAAGAATTATTGTCAATTTGTAATTGATGAAGTTATGGGTACTACCTAAATCAATCAATATTGTTACCCTTTGCTTTTTGAAATATCCTTCAATATTGAGAGTTTGTGGAGTACTAAATATGGCCAATGTATGACAAGAGATTGTTGGAGTAGTCTATTCTAGCTCTAGATCTTATGAAGTTTCCATTTCTCGTTCTTCATCTTCACAGTATATATAGAATAATTTATTCTCAGTGCATTTATGCCATTTACTATACTTCTTGTCATAGTTGAAATATAGTCCCTTTGCTCTTCTTTCATCCATTTGCTAAGGAGTTAACTTTGACAGTTTAGGAAAGGGAGTATAATTTTCTCTATAGTTATTAGTGACCATATTTCTATTTTCAACTTCCCTCGCCAGACTGAAAGCATGCTTTAGAGATTTACTGTAAAGTTCCAAATGGAAAAATACAGTAGATAATAGAAGCAAAGAACTAGCTACAGCAATAGAATTTAGAAATACACAACCATACACATTAAACACTGAAAGATGAGCAAAAATATTGAGCCATTATATTAATATGGGTAAATCTAAGTACAATAAATGAGAGTAGAGGAACCTGGGCTTATTACTGCAACCTATGACAAGAACCTAGGTGTGAATACAATGCTCAAATGTTGGGAAGATTCACTAGGAAGACTTTGCATGCCCAGGAAGAATTATTAGCTGTTGTTAAATGAATACTGTAGAAACTACTATGTGAAGTGCTCAGAATGAAATGGAACTAGGTGAGCAGCCTCCTTGCAAGAACCATAGAAAAACCCAAAAATATCTCACGAACCCAAGTGGTGAAAATGGTCCCAAAGTGAACTGCGCCCTCCTCTAATAATTTTTTATGCTGGTTGTTGGATGGAACTAGGAATTCTACCCCCAAAAGTGCTCAAAAAATTCTGCAAAATAAACCCTAGCCTCCTTTTACTAAACCCACAAAAACCTAGAAAGGGTTTGGATTGAATCCACCAACCCCTGGTGATCCCCAACAAGTGTGAAATGCTAAATTTGGCCAGAAAATGCACCAAATTCTGATACTATTGAATTGGGGCCAAATCCATTGTTGAAAATTTCCTCACGCTCTTCTACAAATTTATCTTTGGAAGCCCACCCTTTTCCCAACCCCTTGCTCCAAGAATCAACTCTCTCAATGCCTGCACAAGCTATGTCCAGGTGACTTTGTGCACTGCCATAATTGACCAATTTGGCCCACAAAATAATTTTGACCTCAGCCCTGGAAATCCACTACAAAATCACCGATATCAATAGAGAAAACCACCCACAAAATAGTTGGAACTCCAAACCACAATAATTGATCCTCCAATGAGCAACTCAAACTGCCTCTACGCCCCAGGAGTGTACAATTGAGTGAATACCTACAATAAATCTCTATGGAAATCTTGAATTGGACTCCCCAAATTTCTTCACTAGGGAGACACCCAAAGTTCCCCGAAATGAGGGTGGAATTCTCGCTCTAAAATTCCTTGTGCTAAACAACACAAGTTGTCTTGGCTAAGCAGCTCGAGAACTAACTGTTGAATTATCAAATGACCAAAGATAATCCACAAAATGAGTCCATCCTCCTTTTATAATTTTTCCTCATGCTTCTAGACTCCCTTTTAATATTTATTTAATTGGTGGGGGCCATTTTCCACTAACTTACTTTTGCCTCCATTTAAAAAAAATAATAATTTGCCGCTATTCTCCCATAAAATAATACTAGCCACCTTTCTCCAATAATATTTGCCCCTTTTTAATTAATATTACTGAAATTCAGCAAAATTCCTTAGTGACTCCCATGCTCACAAAATTGGGGATATTACAGCCCTCACGGCCAAAAATTGCTTGTCCTCAAGCAATGCTCGAGCAAGCGCTCCCTCTCTCCACTAGCCCAAATTGTCACTGCAACAATACCGGCGTCCCAAATGTACCACTGAGTCAACCTAACTCCATGCACCATCTTGTCATAAATGAATTCGTCAATACCATGGTCCCATGCTAATCTCAAAAAGATGCCACCATGTTGACACTACACCACTCTGATTATAACTGACTACCCATCGTACGCATATCGTATCCTTCTCTCCTGGAACCTGATGGTGAAATACAATAAAGGCCAAATACATTCTGCCTAGGCATCCCCATAATGCCAGAGCCTACCCATCCAAGGCTAACCCTAGACCTGTGCAGCAACAAGGAAAGCCCGTGTCGCCATACAATGAAGACCTACATAAACCCCCATGTGTCAACCCAAGAGTGAACTAGATCACTCTTTGACAACCAACTGAATCCCTAGATCCCATAACTAGACATGTTGTGGCATAGCTCTAACAACTATTGGAATCCATTTGTGCCTCATCTCTAGTCCCTGCATGCAATCAATATATAGGCTCCACATATAATGAACTAATCTAATGCATGCTAAACTGTCATGTTCCTGCCACTGTGTAGTATCGATGACTACTAGAAACCACATGTGCCAAATAGCTACCCCCTGAATGCATCCAATAGATGGGTATCCTCTACTCACACAAGATCCCAACATGCCCTAATGAAAGAGTGCCACATGTCTTCCTCATGACCAGCTCCCCAGGTGTAGGCTCAACGATGAATGGTATGCCACCCCTACAGAAGATCACTTCATCCCCCGGCCTATGGCTATGAACTCGCACACCAACCCTACTCCTTCGCTGGAGAATATCTATCATGCTTTTGAGGCACTGAATCTCATAGTGTTATCTTAGGCAAATCCCCCAAGTCCTGCTATCAACACTATGGGTTTGGATAGGACACAAGGCTCCCCTCAACTACATGTGGTGCCAATGAGTGGAAGATGCATGGGTTTTAATGGGTATGATCAAGAACTCGTGTGGACGCTCCCAACCTATCACGTGACCAATTTTCTCTCCTAACTTGGGAATGTCCACCCCAATGGCATGCCTAACATCCTCGTCAAGAAATCTCCTTGCTATTAGCACTCCATTAGTCTGCAATGCAGCCATGCACACTACTACACATAACCATGTATCCTCGTGTCCCCTAGCATGCACCCAGTCACACATCTTTGTGCACCGTCAAGCCCTGCTACATGCTGCCACACCATCCTGAATCAGATGGTATCCCGCATGTATCGATGTGTCCATCACTCTATGAGGAAATGTACTGCAATGTGATCCACTCCTCCTACACAATGGTGCAACCCTGGATACCACTGTACACCACTACACACCTCCACGTTCCTCTGCATATTGTTGTGCACCACTGCATGCCCCTATACACCCCTAGATATCAAGGTCTATCGCTAAATCCATAGGCAGCATCCTGCATCCTATCAAGGTTGCCATCTCCACTACCACACCTCCATAACATCGAATGAGTGGTCCTCCCCTCCTCATCCTCTCCAAGAGATCTGACAGGAAAACCTCCCTAAATGCCAGTGGTGGTGTCACTAAGGTGTTGTTGCTTTGTGACCTATGCACCCCACATATCCATAGGAAACCCTCATCGCCATAGAACATTTTGTCTTGTAGCCTACTAATACCACCTCCTTCGATCAACCCCAGTTGGAGTATGCAGATCCTCCTACGACCCCATGTACGACCAACCTCTCATGACAACTCATGGTGTCTACCCATTGTCTTGTCAATCCATCTTATCAGTACTGCTTACCGAGCATTTGATGAAGACATGAAAGCGCGAACGTGATCAGCCGTTGGATCCACCACCTTGCTAACACCATCACTAGCTAAGTCCATGATGTGATGGGGAATCCCACATGGATCCCAATAACAATCTGGCCCTCGTACTCCTCTAGTAATCCCAAGCATTTGCCAACCTATGGCCATGGATGTGTCCAGCCTCCTAGCCCACCCCATAGGGTACTGTCTTAGTACCTCTCGCCATCCAATCCCATGAGAGGGACCAGATGCAAGAACAAATGTAAACCTAACAACTCCATGATGCGAATGTTGTACCCTGTGCAACTCGTGTTGCCTCGTCCCACGGTCCTAATCAATGCATAAAATTCATCTAATTAGCCCTGCCTCCCTCTCTCCAATGTGTAGAGGTAACCTAACAGTGCAGCAAGCCCTATCTATGTAAGCCTGAAGAGAGCCACTATCAAGAAGTATTGTCACCCTACTAGCTTCATGCGCATCTATCTGCTCTTGGTCGATGGCAAACCAAAAGAGGATTGCCCATCCTCCTCTACCATGGGTTCAACATGAATCACTAGTTGTCCCTCCACAAATAGCTCGTCATGCATAACACCCTCATCTAGCTCATGCTCCTCAAGGTGCTCTCCAAACTGCTATATGTGGTTGTTGTCTAGAATCTCTGTCACGACTCTGGGTACCTTTGTGCCTACTATGGCCTCATCAGTGGATGATCCCATAGGAGTATGCTCTATCCTCTCTGCAAATGTCTCAACCTAAGCCATCAATGTGCTCTCCAGTGGTGGTGACTCCTAAGTCATATTAGCCGACCTAAGTCCTCACAACTACTGATATTATTTGTCTCATGCACTGTTTCCTCCTCATGCTCGATGTCAGGAATCACCTCCATGAAGTGGGCCTTGCCCTTAGTGTACCTACACCCTGGGGTCCATGACTCCTGATCTGTAAAGCCAAAGTTCCTCCTCCCGAGCTCTCTCCAGATCTCATCCTCTGACTATCCCCCTCTACATGAAGATCTAGCTCCTGATATATGCTTCTCCTTCAAATGACAAAACTCCCAAAATGATAGAGCCCTCTTGACCCTAGGGTCCAATGCATCATACTCATCAATCCCCTCTATGAAATACCTCATCAAGTTTGCAAAGGTGTTCGTCTTTCTCTTCCTCTCAAGTTCATCCAGGAAATGAGGCATGGTAGGTCGACTATATTGGCCATACGGATGGATGTTGTTACATTGGGTTGTGTGTGCATGTGCATGGCTTCTCTGTTGGTTGTGTATCATTTGTTGTATACTCTTTAGAATCTGATGGTTTTTCCTACCAACTGTTGGTTCTGCCTGATCAACTCCTCCATGGTCCCTTGTGTACTCTTCCTTTTTGCGTCATTAGAGTGCCCATAAATTCACCAGCCACCATGCATGCATGGCTAAAACCTCCATGATCTTGCTAGCTTCCCCACAGCTAGCCAAGATCATGCTCTAATACCATTCTAATGTTCCAAATGGAAAAATTCAGTAGATAATAGAAGCAAAGAACTAGCTACAATTATAGAATTTAGAAATACACAACCATACACATTAAACACTGAAATATGAGCATAAATCTTGAGCCATTATATTAATATGGATAAATCTGAGTACAACAAATGAGACTAGAGGAACTTGGGCTTGTTATTGCAAGCTATGACAAGAACCCAAGCGTGAATACAATGCTCAAATGTTTGGGAAGATTCCCCACAAAGACTGTGCATGCCCAGGAAGAACTTCTAGTTGTTGTTGAAAGAAAACAAGAGAAACTGCTCTGTAAAGTGCTCGGAATGCGATGAAACTAGGTGAGCGACCTCCTCGCAATAACCCCAAAAAAACCCAGAAATATCTCACGAAATCAAGTGGTGGAAATGATCCCAAAGTGAACTGTGCCCTCCTCCAATAATTTTTGTTGCTAGTTGCTAGATGGAACTAGGTGTTGATTTGTGGTAGCATTAGATGTGCTGTAGCCATGAAAATTGGTGGAGAGGCTAAGGCACATAAGATCTCCAAGACTTAGAAATCGTTTGGGGAAATTCCACCCGGTTGGAGAGATATTAAAATAATTAATATTTTTAATGGGATTCCTAAGTTTAAACTTAGGAAAATTTAAATATTAATGGATGTTAATATAAAAGTGGGTGAGAATGTTCTAAATGACATGGATCAAGCCAAATGTAATCTTTATTAGGGACTTAATCTCGACCGTTGAAGACTAAACAAGAAAAGTATAAGAGGAGGCTTGAGGGTCAATTGGAGATACACCATATTGATCAGTCAGTTCGATTTTCTGGAGCGGGGTTTTGCTGAGAGAATCAAACCAGTGATCTGTTGCAGCGAGGGGCAATTCGGCACGAGGCCGAGAATACATAGCAGAGAGGCAGAGATAGTGCCAGAGAGATAGCGCAAACCCTGGGAAGGCTGACGCAAAGGCAACTAGGACTTACGGAGGCTGAAGAGGCCAGTGTGGGTGACGCAAAGGGTCAAAGGGCTGACGTAGAGAGCCAAGAGGCTGACGCAGAGGCATCAATAGCTGCACAGAGGTTAGCAGAGCTAGCGCAGAACCAAGAGGCAGTGCTGGGTGATTTTCGTGGGGCAGACTAAGTGTTGGTGAGCTGAGAGGGTGACGCAATCCCTATCAAAGTGACGCATAGCAGTGGAGAAGCTTGGAGCAGCTTTTGTTGTCTAGCTAAAGAGTTGTCGCAGTTGTTGTGGGATCGTTCATTTGATGATTGATTAGTCGGAATATTTGTCTTCGAGGAGAGGCATTACTGCTGAGGACATTCTCTATTGGGTGAGCCATTTCTGGCACCCTAGTTGTAGTCAGAAACTGCATAATAATAAAACCCTCATAGTTGTTGCACCGATTTTCCCGCATTGGGTTTTTGCGAGGACGATTGTCCAAAAATAACAGTGTCCCTTATGTGTTTGTCTCAGTTATTTCAGTTCTTGATCTGTATATGTGTTAAGGTTGCATTTGTGTTTATTTTCGATATTTATATTTATAAATAACTTGTTAATGAAAAGAACAAGTAGGAGAAATAAACCAGATAATGCAGTAGGGATTTCTGATGTGTCAGACTTAGAAATTTCAACATGGTATTAGAGCATTGCAGATCATAGGAGGACTGAAGGCACCAGCAGTAATCTGAAGAATTTGCAACAATAGCATTTGTCCCAAGAGACAACATTGTTCCAGAGTAGAAGCAGCGAAGAAGAAGTGGCGCAGAGGTCCTGCATCATCATTTCAAGCTAGGAGGAAGGTCAGCACAAAGGCAGAGAGGGGCAGAATCGACCTACATAGTGCCCAGTCATCTTTCTCAACCGGGAAGGATCGACGTTGTGGCCAGGAGGAGCAGATTCTGTCGTTGTTGGGATTGCGCAAACCCTGAAAGGCTCAGTTTCTTCAGTTGTCGGGGCTTGGGTAGTTGTGGGTAGATTGTGATTGAGAAGATGGTGGGGTGTTGGTTCTGTCAGAATAGAGCAATACCTAACGACACGAAACCAAGGTAGAAGGAGTCGCTACCTTCACGGATTTCTAGCCAAGAAATTCAGATCTGAGTTGCAGTTGCAAGGAGGATTGGAGAGGAGTGGCTCGACAATTGGCCAGAGGATTTCCAGGAGGGAAATGAGATCTTAGAGGGAGATTTCTAGGAGGGAATTCAAAACTCAGATGGAGTCCAAAAGAGAAACTGAAATGGCAGTGAACAAACTAAGGGATCAGGACAGGTTGGATGGGGCTTCCAACTTTGTCATCTGGAAGGCCAGGATCCTGGCAATCCTGGATCAACATCGCATCAAGGACTTTGCCTTGAGAACCATGGCTATCTCAGTCGACCCAACTAAGAATGAGAAGTATGAGGATGCAATGGCGAGGACGAAGTGCATGATCCTAGAGGGGTCAAAGATCATGTCATACCACATATTGTTGAAAAGAACACAACAAAGGAAATGTCGGATACTTTGAAGAACTTGTATTAGGGCATTTCCGTGCAGCGGAAGATGCTATTGGAGAATTCGCTGCGGTCGTATCAGATGCAGAAGGGAGAGTAAATAGATCCATTCCTTCACAGGTTGCAGGAGATTCACGACCAGCTTACTTATGTCGGGTCTACACCGAATCCAGAATTTATGGTTAGGACTGCCCTGAATGCAGTCTCCGAGTGGGAGACATTTGTCCAAAGTATTTTGGGCAAGGCCACTCTTCCAAGATGAGAGGAGATGTGGGCAGCCCTCGCCAAGAAGAGATTAGGCGGATGACCAAGACAAGGAGTAGTGGCAAGGGAGGTCGAATCAAGAAAGAGGAGGAGGAGGATGCAACTCTAGCATCTGCGAAACAACAAGGGAAGAGGAAGAAGAAGGATATCTCCAAGGTCAAACACTTCTATTGGGGAACTGGGGCATTATGCATCCCAGTGTCCTAGGAAGAAAAACAAGGGAGAGGCTTCTGATTCTAAGGCAGCTCCAGCTAAGGCAGAGAAAGAGGTCGAGACTGATGACGTGCCATGAGTGCTCATGCACCTCTAGAGAAGAGGTGGGGAGACATCGAGTTGTATTCAAGAGCATTACGTACTAGGGGTAAGATCCTTGAGGTGCCCAAACTCTTGGATCATATTCGACTAAGAGAGCCCTTAACGATAGTAGCAGAATGACAGGGGTCGAGTGGAGCAAAGTGTAGTTGAGCAGCAAGACAGTGCTTGAGTGCAAAAATATGAGGCAGCGCAGTGGAGGTTGCTGCAGTGCGAGAGGCACAGAGGTGTATGCAGCAACGCAGTAGCAGCAGAGGGAGCACATGATAGCAGTAAAGGCAACTTCAGTTTCACAAGGCTTCCAGACTAACTGGGATGTCAGCATTTGGGAGAAGTCAGTTACCTACTTCTCGGTAACTGAGTTGCAGTGCAGCAGTTAGCAGTCGTAGTGCTAGGGGTAGCATGGGCAGCATATTGAGAGGGACTTGCAGTACATATGTAGCAGTGGCAGTGGCAGTGGCAGTGTCATGGGCAACAATACAGGAAGCAATAGTGCAGATGATGTGAGGTAGCAGGCCAAGCATCAACACAAGTACCGGTGTCGACGATCAGTGTGATGTGTCAATAGTGAAGCATTACTAGAGCACATTCCTCACTAAGAGGGAGTGTTGATTTGTGGTAGCATCAGATGTGCTCTAGCCATGAAAATTCGTGGAGAGGCTAAGGCACATAAGATATTCAAGACCCAGAAATTGTTTGGGGAAATCCCCCTCGATTGGAGAGATATTAAAATAATTAATATTTTTAATGGCCTTCCTAAGTTTAAACTTGGGAAAATTAAAATATTAATGGGTATTATCATAAAACTGGGTGAGAATGTTCTAAATGACATGGATCAAGCCAAATCTAATCTTAGTAGTTGATTAGGGACTTAATCTCGGTCTTTGAAGGCTCAATAGGAAAAGTATAAGAGGAGGCATTAGGGTCAGTTGGAGGTACTCCATATTGATCAGTCAGTTCGATTTTCTGAAGCGGAGTTTTGCTGAGAGAATCAAACTAGTGATCTATTGTAGCGAGGGGCAGTTCTGCACGAGGCTGAGAATACATAGCAGAGAGGCAGAGATAGTGCTAGAGAGACAGCGCAGAGCCTGGGAAGGCTGACGCAAAGGCAGCTGGGACTTACGCAAAGGTTGAAGAGGCCAATGTGGGTGACGCAGAGGGTCAGAGGGCTGACGTAGAGAGCCAAGAGGTTGACGTAGAGGCATCACTAGCTGCACAGAGGCTAGCAAAGCTGACGTAGGGCCAAGAGGTAGCGCTGGGTGATTTTTGTGGGCAGACTAAGTGCTGGTGAGCTGAGAGGGTGACGCAGTCCCAATCAAACTGATGCATAGCAGTGGAGAAGCTTCAAGCAGCTTTCGTTGTCCAGTTAAGGAGTTGCCGTAGTTACTGTAGGATCATTCATCCGGTGATTGATCAGCCAAAATATCTGTCTCTGAGGAGAGGTATTATTGTTGAGGACATTCTCTATTTGGTGAGCCATTTCTAGCACCCTAGTTGTATTCAGAAACTACATAATAATAAAAACCTCATATCTGTTGCACCGGTTTTCCCGCATTGGGTTTTTCCGGGACGATTGTCCAAAAATAACAGTGTCCCTTGTGTGTTTGTCTCAATTATTTCAGTTGTTGATCTGTATGTTTTAAGGCTGCATTTGTGTTTATTTTCGGTATTTATATTTGTAAATAACTTGTTAATGAAAAGAGCAAGTAGGAGAACATAAACCAGATAATGCAGTAGGGATTTCTAACGTGTCAAACTTAGAAATTTCAACACTAGAAATTCTACCCCCAGAAGTGTTCAGAAAATTTTGCAAAATTAATCATAGCCTCCTCTCACCAAACCCACAAAAACCCAGAAAGGGTTTGGATTGAATCTACCGACCCCTGGTGACCCCCAACAAGTGCGAAATGCTCAATTTGGCCAGAAAACGCCCCACAATTTTGATACTACTGAATTAGTGTCAAATCCACCGTTGAAAATTTCCTCACACTCTTCTACAAATTTATCTTTGGAAGCCTAGCCTTTTCCCAACCCCTTGCTCCAAGAATCAACTCTCTCAGTGCCTGCACAGGCTATGTCCAGGTCACTCTACGTACTACTAGAATTGACAAATTTGGCCCACAAAATAATGTTGATCTCAGCCCTGCAAATCCACAAAATAATGTTGATCTCAGCCCTGCAAATCCACTACAGAATCACCGACATCAATAGAGAAAACCACCTACAAAATAGTTGGAACTCCAGCCTACAATAGTTGATCCTCCAATGAGCAACTCGAACTGCCTCTACGCCCCGGGAATGTGCAATTGAGTGAATACCCACAATAAAGCTCTATGGAAATCCTGAATTGGACTCCGGAAATTGCCTCACAAGGGAGACACTCGAAGTTCTCTGAAATGAGGGTGGAATTCTGGCTCGGAAATTCCTTGTGCTGAACAAGACAGGTTGTCTTGGCCAAGCAGTTCAAGGGAACTAATTGTTGAATTATCAAATGACCAACGATAATCCACAAAATGAGTCCATCCTCCTTTTATAATTTTTCCTCATGCTTCTAGACTCATTTTTAACATTATTTTATTGGTGGGGGCCATTTTCCACTAACTTACTTTTGTCATCATTTTAATAAAATAATAATTTGCTGCTATTCTCCAATAAACTAATACTAGCCACCTTTCTCCAATAATATTTGCCCCATTTGAATTAATATTACTAAAATTCTGCAAAATTCCTTAGTGACTCATGCTCAAAAAATTGGGGATGTTACATTTAGGTTAAAAGAGATGCACCTCATGTTGGATGCTTTCCTTTAAATTTCCCATAAATATGTCTAACAAGTTATTCTTTGAAATATTTTTTACTCTGAGACTGTGCTTTTGGAATTGTTGTATGTGCTCTACAACTAGACCTTTTTGTCAAAGATTTACAAATTGAGTAAAGAACATGTTGCTCTTAATATCCCCATAATGTGTTATCAATTCTTCTATTAAAAGGACCAAGATAAATAAATAATTTAAAAAAATATATATATGGATACAATATTTATCTTTTATAAGGATGCCACTTGTTGTAGATCAAAGCATTGCTTAATCTGAAATATCCATGTTACATGATCATTATCATCAAATTTCCTCATATCAATCTAAGG
The DNA here is from genome assembly GCA_000404065.3 of Pinus taeda. NCBI lineage: Eukaryota > Viridiplantae > Streptophyta > Pinopsida > Pinales > Pinaceae > Pinus > Pinus taeda. Next base: position 5,927 of record APFE030699466.1, on the reverse strand, counting down.
ATTGTAGGAGTTCCTTGGTGCTAACTTGAAGTCCTATTGATGTGGATCTTGGATTGAAAATTCATGATTATGGCTCTGTGATTCAAAATTTGTGCTCTCCAATTGTGATAGCATACTCCTCATATGAGATTGACTCTCAACAACATGCTTCTCCTTAAGTTCACGATGTCCTTGGATCTCCACATCCATTTTACGAAGCCTTCTCCAAGAGAGGATTTTCCATGGAAATCATGGATTTTTATATTTCTTCCTTATTTTCATTCATCTTTATTTCTATTCCTTATTTTTATTCATCTTTCTTTTAAGCTTTTCTTGAGAGGAATCCACCCTTTTCAACATACTACCATCCATTTGATCAAATTTCTTCTCTAATTGAGATAATAGTCCACATCTTTATTACAACCAAAAAAAAGATCCTCTAATGAACAATTAGGTCACTAGTAAGTTACATAACCTTAATTTGGAGAATATCAGAATGGTTGAAGCTTTATTAATATATCTTTGAGTTTTTAGGCCTTCTGGATTTGAAAATTTATTTTTTAATATTCTGATATGTTATTTTTGCAATTCCACAGCTGTGAACTAAATCTGACGTGTCATCTGAAATATATAGTAACTTTCCCAAAACTAGTGAATACTAAACCCATAAGTTTAACATCCCCTTGATTAATGTTCAGCTATTTCGTGTAGAGAACACATTTTGTGTTGATTCAATACGATTTATGTAAGAAATAAGAAAATGGTCATTATTCATAGCGATAGCATTTAACAATAGGAACGTTACAATGGCACCTCATATTTTTTGACGCCATGCATTAAGCTTTTTCATTTTAAGCAAAGCAAATTGTGAATTGAAATTAACTGGAATAACTGAACTATAAACCTACAGTACTATAAACAACTGTAAAAAATGCATTCAAGAGAATTATAAATACCAGTGAAGTAACAAGAACAATCACATGTGCCAAGGCAAATGCAATAGAATTCAAGCTAAGCGTTTGTGTTTCACACTGAGAAACAGCCTGCATTTCAGATTGCAAAACACACAACTAAGAATTTTATAAAACATGTGAAAATTAAGTTATAGACAACACCTAACATATCAACAAATCTATGTTCTATGCTTAAAGGATACATCACAAAGGCCCATAGATACTGGCTCCTATCCATATTCCTCAAAATTTGACAAGATTCAACCTAAGTTACCAGGATTCGGATCCAGATCTGGATCTGGATCTGCAAGTTTTATGAAAGCCAGGATCCGGAAACGACAAGTACAAGCAAATATAAAATATTTTATAATTTTTAAAATTTAAATTTATATAAATATAAAAAAAGAAATTATGCAATTTTTAAATATATAATTTTGACATACACAAATAATCTTATTGTTATTCATTTATAAATATGAATTAAACATTAATTAAATATACATATAAAAATAAAAAAACATATGTGAATTTTTAAATATATAACTTCAATATAATACTTTAAAAATAATTATTAAGTTAATCATAATATAATTAATGCATCATTTATAAATATTTAAACATTAATTATTAGTTATAATTATTTATATTAAGCAAATTATTAAACTTATTTTAGAAAAACTATTTTTAAACTTGAAAATAAACTTTAAAATTTATTAAAATATAAACTTACTTTTTAAACCTTTAATAAAATATCTTCTTAATAAATACGAGTAGATTATAATCTTGACGTCACATGTATTAAAGTTTATTAAAGTTTGTAATATGCTTTGCATTAAAGTTTATAATATTGTCAACATAGAAATAATAAATTGTGGCCCGCCAACTTAATCTGTCTCTCATTTCGCTTCATTGACTTGCATTAAGTTTATAATGTCTTGTATTAAAGTTTATAATATGTTTAACAAAAAAAAAAAAAAAAATTATGTCGCCCAACAACTCCCTAGTTTATTTTCGTGGACGGATTCATTAATCCATTTCTTATCATTCGATTGACTTACGTTGAATTTTCTGTTTTGGAATTTTGTGTTAAAGTACGTTGACAGTTTTCTACCCACGGACAAAAAATGTGCGGAAAATGAAATAAAATGATATTTTAATGTCCACGAGACTACAAATAGTCTATGGGACCATTAGTTCCCTGCGTTTTGCAATTCAATCCTTTTCTTATTCAAATAGATGATGTGCTGGCCCAACCTTCCAACAATCCCCTCGCTGAAAAGACAATGCCAAGAAATCGATGCTAACATATTCCCATTACTTTCTCTGGCATCTTTGAAAGCATCACATTCCAAAATGAAATGTTTTTCCAATTCCACTGCCCCAAAAGTGCAAAATGTACATACCCGTTCTTTCCGAGCTTCTTTAGGCCTTTTCCACCATCCTATTTCACACTGAAATTGATGTGAGTTGGTTCTTAATTGAGCAATAAGAACCTTTGCCCTCCACAGAATGCTAGCTCCAATGAACTCTTTTTGTTGTAGATCACACATAGGGTTGAATTCCTCAATGTAGTACTTTTTCTTTCTACTCAACTCTTTTCCCCACACCTGTTTACGAAACTTCTCCATAACAAAATTCCTTAGCTCCTTGCTATTTGTGGGACAGGGATTGAGGTAGATATTCCATTTTTGCATCCATTTGTAGTTTTGTTTCATCCATATTTTCTTTCTTTCACTCATGCCTTCATTGAAGATAACATTAGGTCATCTACCTACTCCCATTTGCTCAATTCTTTTTAGACATCTTATGAGCTGCACCATACTAATTGCTTCAATGGGAGTTGCTCCTGTTTCACTCAACATTATCTCTTAAGGTACTGAACTTTTTATTTTGAACTTGCTCATGATCAAGCATTTTTGGATTTTCTCAATTTGTTTCCATTTTGAGACGGGGGTGTTGTTAACCCACAATTCACACCCATATTGCATCACTGGACAAACTAGGAGTCCAAAAACCGCTTTAGTCATTTTGAAGAGCATATAATGCTTTCCACCCTCCTAAAATTCTCTTCTTTCTGCAGTCCTCCCAATTAAGTTTGTTATTCAAATCAATCCCAAGCTACTTGAACTCATTTACTTCTTCAAGAATGTTGTCCTCAAAGAACGTATGTTGTCATAGAGAAAACCATTATTTTGGTCTTGCTAGTATTGACCTGCATCCTCACTGCTCTACAATAATGCTCAAGGGCATATAGGTGCATTTGCAATCCATGGGCCGATTTAGAAATCAATACAAGATCATCAACATATAAAAAAAGCTTTATCACAAACTCCCCCAACCGAACACCATCTCCACCTTGCAGATTTAGCCACTCTTCCAGTTTATCAATATATAAACCAAAAAGAGTAGGGGATAGCAGGCAACCTTGCTTGACTCCAATGTCACTTCTAAAGCTTTCTGAAATACTTGTTGAAGTTCTAATTTTCACTTTCACATCTTCATAAAGTCTATTGATAGCGGCTCTATAATGCAAAGGAATTTCAAGTTCTTCCATTCTATGCCACAACTTATCTCTAGGGACTGTATCAAATGCGTTTTTGAAGTCAACAATCTGGGGATATACAGAGCCAACCATTAAGCCTGACGAATCCAGTAACATAGGATTCAACCATGAAAAAATAGATATTCCTCTCAGGCATGAAAATGGAAAAGGTATGATATAACAACAATTATAACTATGCTCTACTCCAAATAAAAGAAATGATCTCAACTCAACCAGAGGATGTAAGAATACCCCTTGTTGTCGCACAGATTGTCACGGTAATGCTCAGACCGGGGGCTGTCACTCTGATCCCCGATCTCTCCGTTTAAGCATGTCTCCCGCGGCTAAGGGGGGTAGACCCTATAAGGCTATGGACGATTGACTGTGAACCAGTTGGTTTGGGAGACACGAAAGGGAAAAGCACTAAGTAGATTTGTTTAATTTGATGGACCAGTGCCTTATGGGTTTGGTGTCAAAGCGATTACTTACTGCATGTTGCAGAGATGTAAACATTCCACAGCAATCATAACAATGCAAGATATCCAATAAACTCACGATGTTTTTAACGATGATCTGGCAATTTAAGAAATAAACTTCGAAAGATACAACCATGTAAACTTGCACATTAACCATGTAAACTTGCACATTAACTCTCGAGTGGTGATTCAGTCGCTGTAAAAAGGCATCTATGTTTTTTCACTCGCATAATGATGATGTATTGTAGACCC